>JASANB010007423.1:0-13172 GCA_030248155.1 Sabatieria punctata | reverse complement strand
ACAAACGCCATTTTTGAACTCAGCGGATCAAAATAGGTCGGGTACACTATTGACTGACAAAAGGTTCGTTTCAGAAATGCATGAATGCTGAACATTTATTTTAGGATTATGGCTACTCACGGCATGTTTCTTACCGAAACTTTTGAGATCCATAACTTGCGACAGAGTGGCCGTAGCGCAAAAATATGATGATATTCTGGAATCAAAGGAGGAAACTGCACCAGATAGATACCATATTATGACCAGATTTGACAGATAACTTATTGTCTGAGTACCAGGGCATAAAAGTTACATAAGTAGCTCAGGAGCAGTCAGATTGAAAAACAGATGTCATTTTCGTAATCAAGGGCAAAAACTGCATTAGGTGATATAAATTTTTATCGCTCTGTACCCTAGATGCGACTGAATTGAGTCACCTTTCAAACGAGCATGTTATAGCAAGTGCAGCTGTTTTCTTCCCAAATCATAAAAATGCCAATATCTTCAAAAGTAGGCAACATAGAGCAAAAATAAAGTTATTTTCGGAATCAGCAGCAAAAACTACATAAGAAAAACTGCATTGCACCGCGGTTAATGGTCATACTAGCGAGTAGTGCCAGTCAAGAAATAGGGTTGGTCTCAACTTTGGACACCAATTTCTCCCGATCCAGAGCGAATCTAGCTAAACTGAATGCATTTTCGAACTCAGCACACAAAACTGCATATAACAGTATGCTAACAACCAAACTTTGCAGAAAAATTTTTTTCTAACACATCGGGGCTGTGTTCGGGGGTGTTCGTAGGGTGTTCGTAGGGTGTTCGGGGTGTGCGAGGGTGTTCGCCAGCCACAAATTTCATGACGAACACAGACTTTGTGTTCGTCGAGCAATGTGCCATATGGCACAGGGTGAATTCGAAAGGGTTAAGAGTTTTTTCGTTACTACGGTGGAGCTCTGCAGTTTTTGTCTGGCCTAATAGATGTAGCTATTACAGTCAGGCACTTAACGCCGTTTATGGTACCGACACCATATAAGGTGCCAGTACCATATATGGTACCGGTACCTTAGGTAGTGGTACCATATATGGTACCGGTACCTTAGGTAGTGATACCATATATGGTACCCCACGTTCGGGGCCTGTGGTGGTACCATATATGGTACCCCTACCTTCGCGTTGTTACCGGTACCGGTACCATATATGGTACCACACTGTTCAGATTTCGTACCATATATGGTAGTGGTACCATATATACAGTATAGATAAAAAAAATGTCCCATCGCTTTTTCGGCCTTCACTCAAACGTTTCGTTCTCAGTCACTTCTTTACCGATTTGGCTCAAATTTTCAGCAAAAATTAACAACATGGTTGGCTAAATATTCTGCAAATTTAGTGCCAAAATTTCGACTCATACTGGTTTTATAACCCGAAAACTAGAATGAGGGTGGTCCACGCAAATTTATTTTTTTTTCGGTAATACAAGAAGTACAGTCCTGAAATTTGCAGAATGGTAGAATGATTGGTGTTAGCTATTGGGCATGACATTCCCCTTTCAACATTTAGCCTGCAAGAACGCGGGTCGAGCCAGCAGTGTTGTAGCTCGAAGGGCACTAAAAATGGGGCATTTCAAAAACATGAGTGAAAATCCCGTAGTTAAGAAATCTGCACCTTCTAGAATCAAAGCACTGAATCTGCTGTTAATCAACACAGATTGTAGCAGGAAGTTCGACAAATAAATGAACCTGATATTTAAGCTCTGTTCCACACCATAGTAACCATCCCTGCAGCGTTTTTAGAAAATTGAAAATCTTTAGAATCGTCATTTTGCCGGTTTTACGAAGAAAAGTCATATTTCGTCATGTTTTTGAAATTCCCCCATTTTAGTGCCCTTTGAGCTACAGGGCTGCCCGCTTAGTATGTTATGCCCAATAGCAACACCAATCATTCCTGCAAGTTTCAGGACTGTACTCCTTGTACTACCGAAAAAAATTAAATTTGCGTGGACCACCCTCATTCCTAGTTTTCGGGTCATAAAACCAGTATGAGTCGGAATTTTGGCACCACACTTGCAGAATATTTAGCCAACCATGTTGTTAATTTTTGCTGAAAATTTGAGCCAAATCGGTAAAGAAGTGACTGAGAACGAAACGTTTGAGTGAAGGCCGAAAAAGCGATGGGACATTTTTTGATCTATACTGTATATGGTACCGGCACCCATGGCCATGGGTAGGGGTAGGTACCCTATATGGTGACGGTACCATATGGTACCACCACAGTCGCCGAACGTGGGGCACCATATATGGTACCACTACCCTAGGTACCGGCACCTTATATGGTGTCGGTACCATAAACGGCGTTAAGTGCGTGACTGTATTAGCTACAATTCTATGCTAATTCTGCAGGAAAACATGCGAATTGAGTTAGTGGAAGCGGCTAAAAGTCATACGTGCGCCGTTTACATAGGCAAAGCTGTAATTTCAAGAAAAGATGTTACTACCTACTAAAAGTAAATAATAGTGTAACAACTGTTTTCTAGTGCGTGCAATGGGTAGACGAGGCAAAGCTGAACCAGCTGAGGCGCGAGGGCGTGCGCTACACCAAGTTCCAGATGCACGACAACGACGTCTACTTCCTGCCGCGCAACATAATCCACCAGTTCAGAACGATTTCTGCCTGCGCCAGCGTGGCCTGGCACGTGCGACTAAAACAGTACTACACTCAGACTGGGAACAACTGACTCTGAACAACAACAAGACTACTCGTACGCTCTCACACTGCCCTTAGCTTTACTTTACTTTTTCTCCGTTTACATTATTATTATTATTATTTGACCACCACCTTCAATTGCCGGCCGGGATAGGCAGGTTTTTCTCTTCGTGCCAGTGCCTCGCAAGAGGTCGATTCTGTCCTCCTCTGACAGAAACTCTCCGGTGCGAACCGTCGCGTTGTGTCTGTGCGCGAGTACTATTATTATTATTATTATTTGGTTGGCTAGTTCGTTGTTAGAAGGCGGAAAATGTCTATTTTTTCTTTCCTTCCAGCTGCATTTTGTTTTAGAGCGTGCAATTTAAAAAAAGAACAATAGAAATTTGATCTTTCTTCAAGCAAAATTGCGATATTTTTAGCCTGCTTAATGTCATAATTTTTGTTAATGCCTAACCCGCTCGAAATCGCCAGTCTAAATTTATTTCAGCCTAAAGATGCGAACTTGTTCGCTCTAAGGTGATTTTGAAACGGTTAAAAGTTCAAATCGGTTCGGTAGCGTTGGTTGATGTTTATAGACAACGGCTCTTAACATGTCGCAGGAGAACAAACTCAGTTTACTTTAATTTCTGTAAACGACTATTTGTTAAGCTGTGGGTTTAGTAGGCCTTTGTACAAAGTTTTCGGATTTCTATTATTATTATTATTATTACTGGTTTTGATTTTGTCGAGAGAACGCCATCCAGAATGTTCGCATAAAAAGTAAAGAGAATTTCTTTCTGACGACGTCCTCTTGAAGGTGTCTGTTTCCTGTATGGCTGTTCTTTTGAAAAATCGTGTACGTACTGCTATATACTATTTTGTTCTGTCCTGTAAGTATGAAGGTGGTCGTGTTGTACGTACATACGTAGCTGTATAGCGCAGTGCACAATATCATCATTATTATTGTTATCGCGTAGTTGGTTCTTGTTTAGCAGTTGAGCAAAATTCAGGAACGGCAAGTTGTTGCCACTTGTGTTCTCTCGGTCACCCAACACCTAGTCTGCCCATTGCTATACGCTCTGAAAATTTTATGCTCGTTCGCATAAATCAACTGTGTTTTAGTTCATAAATGCAGTCAGACTTACAGTTGAGGTTTCGTAAATCCGAAGGCACCTGGTTGAGAAGTTTGTTTTTTAGGCTCCGACATACGCTGAACTAACTAACTGCATTATTAAATTTATTTTAAAAGCCGTAATAAATACTCCACAGAGGACTGACGAGCTTAAGATTTTTTCAAACAAATTGTTCTCCGAATTTGCCTCCCAGGCAAACTAACAAGAAGTTCGGTTGCATTGGCTGGCCATGCAGCCACTCTCACACGTCTCTTTTTAAACGTGGCCATGCCTGTTTATGTGCTGATTTTGGCAATGATTTGGCACTTAACAATGGCTGAAAGCGGTTGTGGCAAGGCTACCCTGAGGCGTTCTTTTGTGTTTGGGGGTAGCGATGCCAAACCTGACCAGTGGCCGTGGATGGTGAATCTGCGAAAATCCTTCGGTCACCATTTTTGTGGCGGAGTGCTCATTCACGAAAGGATTGTGCTTACTGCAGCGCATTGTGTTTATAAGCCTACCAAACATGGATGGTAAGAATTTAGACATTGACGATTTATCGAGATTTCTAACGGCTTTCCTACTTTGTTTTCGACAACTGGTGCATAGATGGACGCTATGTACTTTTAACTTTCAAGGGTATGTCCAAAAATTACGTAATGGCCTAAGAGAGAGGGTGGTTCGCCAAATCATTACTACTTATTTACGGTGGACGAAGGGGTCTGAGATTTTATGACGTAATTTTTGGCAAGTGTAGAAGACGCAAAGCACAAGTACGTATAATCTCGGTTTTGAAAGTGTGGCATGTATTGTTTCAATCTCTTTTATTATTATTATTATTATTATTATTATTATTATTATTATTATAAAACGTTTATTCAAACACACATGGTGAATCAAAAGGATACCAAACTGCTAAAGCAGGCTGAGCGAGCGGCTCCTTTAGGCTTTTAAATAATTTTCTTTTAAATGAAATGTATGTTACAGGTCGATTTCTATTCTTATTTAGGCTTTTACATAATTTTCAAATTACAGTCGAACCAGTGCTCGTACGCCATTCTCAATGTATCTTTGAGATCTTGAACAAGTGTTTCATAAGGCAAAGGGTACTCTTATCATTTCATGCATTAGACACCTCTGAACCTCTGAGTGTTATTGTAAGACAAGCTGAGATGATATTTTCATTTTGGTTAATTTCAGACAACTGACCCCTAAAATCCAACATAAAACCACGTTTGTTAATCTATACCAGAACGCATGGGCTTATAACCGAGATTATATATAGTTCGTTGTACATTTCAGTATAGCAAGTTACACTACTAGACAAACCTGCATGACATGACAGACATTTTTACTGAAGATGCTGTTTTTTCGGCAACCGAAAACTTAGAAATTTCTACTGCAAATCTCCAGGAAATTTTGAAATTAGGGGGTAGCTAAATCATTATACGTAATTAGGGGAGGGGTTAGAAAATTATTACCACCCATTACGAGGGAGAGGGGGTCCTAAAATGGCCTATACCTGCGTGCTCTTGGTAAAATTCTTGATTTGATAGGTTTAGATAGCTGCTGTAAGCATATTGGAGCTTCTAAGTTGCCTAAGTTTTCAAAACTTCTTTAAAACTGAGCTATTCAGACCTAAACGTACAGTCAGTTGTTGCAAAGATCAAAACCACTGTACATTGTATTTCATGCTTTTCATGCAGAACATCGAGCTTTAATTTTAAAATATAGATTTTCCACCTATACATAAGACCCGGGTCTTATAACTGGTGCAAAAATGTGACCCCAAATTTAGGCATTTTCCAGTTATAAACCCGGTTTTATAAATGGAAACTCCGGAAGGAGGCGTGCAACAATTACGTAATAGTGTTTTTACCCATTTTCAGACCCCCTTTGATAATCGCTCGTAATATTTTCCTGACCCCCTCATCTAATTATTGCGTAACAGTTTGGCAACTCCCTACCTAGAAATTTCAACTTTTTGGAGAGTTATAGCAAAATTTTTTGCGTTCAATTCCATGTAAAATGACGTTTTTAATAAAATACAACTGTATACAGCAACATAAATTGATAATTTTCTTTATTTTTCTTTATCGATGAGCCACGCCACAACTACATGTACGTAGTACGTACAGTATAGTCTTCGGTTTACATGGAGCCATTATTGAGTGACTTTTTGTTACAGACGAAACCAAAGTATTTTATCATGGATTTTGGGGCTGTTGCCATATCACTTGAATGATGATAGATAGTCATACCTGATTGGATCAATATTGCTATATCCTTATAAACTCTTAACAAGATGTCAAAGGTCACTGGTGTCATTTAGCATTTGAAAAATTTGAAAGCCATGACTTAAACAAACGGTAGCTGCCCTCTAAGGGGCTGTCCATAAACGATGTCGTTCGAGAGGGGGGAGGGGAGGTCGGCTGAAATGCGACGATAGACGACGCACCAGGAGGGGGGAGGGGTTGGCAGAAAACGACGTCGCTTTTTTCGGAATCTTAGGGAACTTTGAATGTATTATTTTCGGTTTAGGTACATTATGTCAAAGATTTCTACATTCAGAAAAGCTTCCCAGAGTGGCTGAAGGGTTATATTCAATTCATTGTACAGTATGGCAACAAGAAAACATGACAGTACTGCATGTACTGCACTTTTATCGGGGGGGGGGGTAAACGGAAAACGACGTCGCCTAGGGGGAGGGGGTTACCAGAAACGACGCAAGACGATTTTGGGGGAGGGGGGGTCCGAAAAATCGGGATTTTGGAACGACGTCGTTTATGGACGGCCCCTAATGTACACGTTTATCTAAGTGAAATTGAGAAAATGTAAGCCAATGACTTTAATCAAATCTAGACTACAAGTACGTAAAAACAATTAAAATTATGCCCACTTCGGTGATTTCTGGACTTTAAAAAATGACGCAATAAATTCGCTAACCCCTTCCCCACCGTAATAAATCATTTGGCGAACCCCTCATGCTATTACGCAATTTTTGGACGACCGCTTAACTGTTTGTAAAAGGAGGTGAGCACTGAGTTCAGTTTGGTAAAAGAGTTGGTTTTTGAGGAAACCGAAGGACAATCGACGACTTCAGGTAGTAACAGGCAGTTACAATGTGAGTAGAAAATCGGTAGCCGAGCGCAGATCGTCTGTGAGAAAAATTTACGTCCACCCTGGATTTGAGTTCACGTCGGATGCCAATGACACCCTCAAATACGAGACTGTCGATCTGGCAGCGTTGATTTTGTCCAGGCCAAATCGAAATTATGTGGCAGCTCGTTCCGTCTGTTTGCCGCCAAACAACGTGTCCACGCCTGATACCTACTCGCACTGCTTTATTGCTGGCTGGGGCTTAACGCAAAGTAAACTGGTTTCCTTAATGTACATACTGTATTTATACTATACAGGGTGGGCCATTTATCTATTCCCAGTTTCATTAGGACATAAGTTTTTCCTACACAGACCGATTTTGCTGAAATTTTGTATAGATACGCCCCAGTGGGGAGGCGCCCCATCCTGCATAAAAAGCAGCTCCTCTTCCATTCCACCTTCAACCACCGCTGGCCAAAACTCGTCACGCAACATCGCCAGATAGCGCTCCGCGTTGACATTTTCGTCAAAGAAAAACGGGCCATTATCAAGTCAAAAGTCTATGCCGCGCGACCGGCTGACATTCCAGAACTGAAAGAGCGCATCAGGATGGCCTTTGGAGAGATTACAGTCGAGATGCGGCAGAAGACTATGCTGGAGTACTGACTGAGGCTGGAGAAAGTGATCGAAAAAAGTGGCGGCCACGTGGAGACGCATAACTAGCGACCAGAGTGAAGGATTAATTTTTAATTTTAACTGTAAAAATTTGAAGTGTTAAGACATTTGTATGTAAAATTTTAATAAAATCGATCTGACTGGAAAAAAGTTATGGTTATATGAAACCGGGAATAGATAAATGGCCCACCCTGTACTACTACAGTACGTAGTAGTACTATTAGTAATATTCGATTTTTTGGAAGTTTAACCAGAAAGCGCATATTTTTAGATAACAAACGCGCCGAAATTCTGCAGACCACGGCCATCCAAATGCTGCCACAAAATCACTGTACAAAGTTTGAATACATCGGCTCGAGAATGGTTTGCGCTGGAACGTATGACACAAATCAGGCACTTATTAGTTTCTTTAGTACCAGCAGACCTTTGAACAGAAAAGTGAAAAAACCTAATTCTACCACTGTTCTAAACGGCGCGTGCTTTGGGGATTCAGGTAATAGTACCTTAAGCTAAGGTTTATGTGGTGTGATGAACAGTCGTTTGCACAGGTGGACCATTGATGTGCACTAATGACCAGCGAAATTGGGTGGTTTCTGGTATAATAAGCACAAGTGATTCTGATTGTGGCGGAGGACCTACTGGGATAGTGGGTGTGTCGGAACATTTGCCCTGGATTCTAACAGTAGCAGAAGACAGTGGTAAAAACTGCTTGTCAGTCAGTTTTAGCTGTCCAAGTTCTAATAAATTTTAGGGCTCACTTTGCCCCGACACGACTGGAAATGCAGTTTTTGTAAGTTGAGGACGTTTCACAAAATTTTCAACAATCTAAAATTTGCGTTTTGCAGCTCACTTGAAAGCAGTTTCAAAACTGGAAACGAACGAAAAACTCTACGCCGCCTACAAGGGAACTTACGAAGAATCTACATTTACCGACTGTTTACAGTTTTGCTGTGAACGTCCCGACTGCATGTCGGCGCAATATTTTCCTCTCACGCGCAAGTGTCACATTTTGACCATAAGCTACTGTTTGCGACCGAAAGCCGAACTCTGGAGGTATCCTTCCCAGCGACAAGTCATACATGTGGCCAAAAATTGCGATGTAAAACTAAAATTAAATGCCGATTTTTCGCGCAGATAAATTGTAAATTCGTCTAATGCAATAAATACAGTTGTTGAGTGTTTGGTCTAAAAAATTGTCGCATCCACCCCTTTGTTATACGTAGTACTTTGCTGTGTGATAACCTGGAAGGCACGATAACTTGAATCTGAGTTCTTTTTTAACCTGTATCTGTCTGGCAGAAACAGAACCCACTCTATTCACACCACCGCATCTGTCGTCTTCGCACCTGCGTACTACGTACGTATGCGTTGTCTCAGTGCCGTGTTCTTTTTGTTTGCGTTATTTCTTTGCGTTCCCACTTATTATTCTGCGGGCTGTGGAAAGACCACCTTGAAGCGACTGTTCATTACTGACGGACGCTCTACATCGCTCAACCAGTGGCCATGGGTCGTGAATTTAAGGGAAAGGAAAGGCCGGGGAAATCTTTTCTGCGGTGGGGTGCTAATTCAGGATAGAGTTGTTTTGACCGCCGCTCATTGTCTTTTTCAACCGACGATTAAGGGCTGGTAAGCATTACGAGATGAATTTTAGGAGTGCAATCAATACCGGAAAAATAATTGCTAAGGTGGGCCAAAAATCGCATTTTAGTTAGCATGAACATTCATAACACACTATCATTAGAAATGGCACTGTACTTTCGACAAATTTATATTTGTGTTTCTTTGTGCTATGTTTCACAGAAGGTCGAAGATGTCACTTCGGTAAGAAACGATTGCATATTTTTAAAACGGCTTTTTGTCAGTGCCTAGTTTTTACATTACCCACCTGCTCAAAAGGAGAATCCTGTTATACGCGCAGTGCTGATTGAAGTTCATAAACATCCAAACAGTCGAATGCCTTTCTTTTTTTGTGATTTCAGGAAACGAAGGCACATTCGAACAGTTTTAGTGGCTGCTGGAGCCCATTTCTCTGGCAAAAAGGTCAAAGGAGAACAGCGACTTTGGATTAAAAAAGCTTATATTCACCCGGATTTCAAATTCATAGCCAAGGAGAAAAACCAAACGCTTCAATACGATGCCACTGACTTGGCACTGTTGATTCTGTTTCGTTCGAACAAAAACTTCGCCGCCGCCCGTCCCATTTGCCTTCCAAAACGCGACAGTAGTCATTCGGACTATAAGATTTGCTATGCTGCTGGATGGGGTCGCACTGAAGGTTTGTGAAGCGTTTTGTTTCCCATCATTAAAACAAAATGTCAATCTGACGCTGGTATATCTCAAAATCCATGTGTTTTGCAGTTTTAAAACAACGCGCCAAGGTACTTCAAACCATTCGATTGAAAGTTCGTTCGAGAGAGGACTGTGAAAAATACTTTTACGTGGGAAAAGGAATGTTTTGCGCCGGTGGTTCAATAATAGCCAAATCTGGACTTCGGAACCCTGTCAAAGGCGCCTGCCACGGGGATTCCGGTAAGAACATACAGTACCGCAACGCAAGTTTACGTACATATAATGTATGTGCTACAGGTAGGGACCGCAATGCATGTCTGCGCTGCGCGGTTTAGAAAATACAAAAAACTGCTAAAATGGTCCGAAAAAGGTTCGAAAATTCTTTTTTTGTGTTTTTGACAGAAGGAAGTGATGTATTTATATGAAAAAGAGTATGAGCTATCGAATAAGATGCATTTTTAATCATAATTCAGCCAATGAAGGGCATTTTTCTCTCGAAACCTGAATTCGTCGTTTTTGAAAGAAACGACGAGTTCGGCGAAAGAGCTTCAATTCGGTCCCGAGTACACTAGACTTCAGGCTTTCGATTGATGCAAGAATTGGCTCTCTGCTCTATGCCGTTAACCCCATAAACGGTGTTTAAGTTTCTGCAACCCTTAATTTTTGTCATTTCGGTCTTTTATTAAGCAAAGTTTGCAATCATACTTTCTCGCGGTAATTTAGCTGTGCTACGGATATTCACGACTTTTTAATTAGATTTTGAACTATCAAGTGGGTTGCATCTTCGTAACTCGCGCCATAGAAAATCAGCCGTAACGAGTTTGCTGCTGCCTTTGCGTTGTGTTAGATTGGCCCTGGCGCGACAACCTAGAACAGAGACGTCGACAACTGTACTGAATAAAGATCTACCAACTGTAGACTGTAGCACAGTTAAACAGAACCGAACCGACCGACTCGCATCCTCCCTTTTTCCAGTTTATCCAACTCAAATGAAAAACGTGACAACTCAAAATCAACTCAGAACAAGATCCTGACGGGAAGGAAACTACGGTGGCGCGAAGCCACAACAATTCAAATACACATACGTTATTTGACAAGCCGCGTTCGAATTTGCGACCAAATGCTGAACACTAAATTGCGCGACGCGACTGACATACGCGGCTGTGTAAAACCGCATTTCTCTAATTCTTCACTGAAGATCAAGTGCAGTTTTTGCGTAAATTACCGCTTCCGGTCATGTTGTCGCCGTTTTAGCATAAATTTTTTCTTGTAGCGCGAATTAGCGCCAATTATTCAAATATAGTGCTCATAAAAGCTGTTTCGCAGTTTCGAATTGGCGTTTTTCTAATTTTTAATGAAATCAAATGCGGTTTTTGCGTAAATTGTCCTATCCGGTCATGCTCTCGGTCGTTTCATTGTCGCAGAACGAATGGTTGCCCATGCCTACTACAGGTCATTATGTAGTTCCTTTCAAAATTTTGATTGCAAAAACAAAGCAAATATGACATGCAAAAAACCGCCGTAAATCAGAATTGAAGCGTAGTTCAGAATGTTTAGTTGCTTGCGAAAAGGCAAAATTTGTGAACTCTAAAAATTGTAGGCGGTCCGCTGATGTGCTCAAACGACGAAGAGAATTGGGTTGTAACCGGAATCATTAGCACAAGCGACGAAATTTGTGGAAATGGAGGACCTACTGGTTTCATCAAGATTTCGTCCAACCATATCCTTCAATGGATTTTCAGAATGACTGTCAGAAATGGTAAATCGATCTTTTACAGCAGTAATTTGCATAATTCGACATATGTACATGGAGGGAGTTGGAGGGCATTTCGGTTTGGTTTCTTTGTAAAGAGATGTGCAGTCTTAGATTTCAGGTCTTTCAATTCCACGAGCAAACTGGAGGTGTAGTTCTGGTAGGATTTTTTGGCATCCAAGCTGATTAAATAGAACTTTGTGTTTAAGCTCAGTTAAAAGTAAAACTCAGTCTAGAAGCTGACGAAAAGGTTTTTGGAGCTTATAAAGGAAAGCAAAGGAACGTGCACTCTCTGATTGAGTGCCTCGGAATCTGCTGTCAACGGACAGACTGCGCCTCTGCACAATTTCATCCAACTGAGAAAATTTGTCAAATTTTGACTGATAATTACTGTTCGAATTCGACGGCTTATTTGTGGAGGTACCCGACTGATCGCCGAGTGATTCACATAGCGAAAAACTGTGAAACTGTTCCAATTGACTTTAAGTAAAACACAAACGTTTCTACATTTTGCTCGACATATGCATTGTACACGTATAGGAGGTACACTATTCGCTAGGCTTTTCCAAAACGCGTGGACATGCGGCATGCATAGCAGTTATCGTAGGTTATGGTGATACGCTTTCGTGTCTAAAAGCGATCAGACTATGTCAGGCTGCGTATTATTATTATTGTAGGAAAGTGCAATACTGAGTGGCTGCACGATTTTCGTCATTCAATTGTAATCGATGGTCGTAAGTTGAGTACCATTTTTGAACGGGCGAGAACAGGTTTGCAGGCCGTCACCGCAACTGTTTTACGTTCTTAGCACTTTGCCGGGTGGCACCTTCTGCCGTTTTGCATCTGGTTTGCAGCATTTTCCGCATATTTTTTGCTCTGCCCCATGTTACGACAGTTATTCTTGGCCACCACAGCGCTGGTACATTTCTATGCTGTTAGTGGCAAGAAAGTCTACTACTGCGGCCAGCAGAAAGACAGCGACACTTACGTACTGAATGGAGAAGAGGTGCCAGCGCCTCACTGGTGGCCATGGATGGTCAGTCTGAGGGACAAAAAAATGAGAGAACACTTCTGCGGAGGTGTTCTCATTAGCGATAGACTTGTTCTTACTGCCGGACATTGCGTCTTCACTGCCAGGGACGGTAAACGGTAAATCTTTTAATAGAATTGGCTTACGTAGTACAGTCTGTCCTGTCCCACGTATCTATCATCCGTTTGGTCTTGCTGTAATTTTTGTGTTTGTCAATCAATTTGGCTAAAATTTTAACACAACATACACAAATCCTCATAATTTTTACTCTCAAAACAACTCAATCACTTCAACCACTATAATCTGCCAAACAATCGGTAGTTGGATAGCTTATGCCATTCCGTATCAGGACGAATACAGCATCCGTTTTGCATAACCGCTTTTTAATATACGACGGTTCTCTCTAACTCAGTGGAAAAGGAAGATGGCCCTTTTCCCCATCCGGGAACAGTTCATAAACGAATACAGTCTATATTAATCAAAATCAAGAATGTTATGTGCATTTTGTGCTCGGTCTTCTGGGTAAGCTTTAGCTTTAGGTAAGTTTAAGCTT
>JASANB010007421.1:0-37456 GCA_030248155.1 Sabatieria punctata | reverse complement strand
CCATCCCCGCATCCTCCTACAGGGTGTCTCTAAAAATGGATACATTTATTTTCCTGCCATTTCCACAAAAGACCAAATTAGATCAAATTCGGGCCATAGATGCCAAAATTCAGACGAATTTTAAGCATTGTTGGCCATTGGAACATCAGGCTGGTCCCAGTCCCAAGAAATTCCAGAAAAACTGAAATTTATTAGTGCCATTAAAATCAAAACAGCTCTTCCCGCATATAATTAGTCTAAATTTTTGCCAAATGAGCTGGGAATGGGAGGGTAATCTGCTAAACTTCAGGGTATTTTGTGTTAATATTTCATGCATTGACATTTAGAACAATAATCTAGGAGAAAATAAGGATTCCCCTGAAGAGATAGGTTTTTCTGATCTGCTCAATCAAAAAAAATCAAGTTCAGGAGTTTCCTTCATTTTCTCACCCCAGCATCTGTCCAAATCCATGAAAATTTAGCCCATAAAATGCGAAGAACCCAAGCTTAGTAGATATTCATAAAATTTTTAGTACTTATTTCCTTTGGTTTTGAAATTTACAAATTTCAGATTTTTTCTAAATTTCTTTGGGCCCGGGTCGAGTCAGATAAAAAAAAGTTTTTCTTCTTATATCTATCCTGTAGGTCATCCCCATACGAAAGGGGAGAGTCTTGGAGGGTCTGGCGCTGACAGAGAAGTCTGACACAAGATTTTTGGGGGAGAAGTGTGGGCACTAAAAACGCTCAAAAGTCGAAAAAAATCACTGATTTTTTGGCTAAAAATTTCTCCAAATCAATAGGCTGAAATACAGCTAAAAAGTGCTGTTTTTGCAGTAGATTTTAGTAGTACCCCCCCCCCCCTGTATGTCCAATTATAAAAATTACCAAAAATTTGCTCGAAAATTCCGCCTTGAAAAATCGGAGAATTAATTCGGTGAAATCGTCTCGGGGTCTGATCTGGTCTGGCCTAAGTCAGTTGGGGCAATTTTGTTTATTTGCATGTATGTTTAACACATATAATTCCTAGATTTTGGCCACTATGTTTCAAATTTCATCTATTTGGCCTAGATTCAGCGGAAATTCTGTAATGAAATGTGTCCATTTTTGGGACACCCTGTATTATCGCCGCATAGGGAGATTTCCCCAAGAAAACTCTACTAGTATTCAAACTAGACTCAAAGTTGGTTTTGACAGCTGGTGGGGCGGATGGGCCTTCTCAATTAATTATCCATTGGAGGATGTTTACGCTCCAGTTTTGTGTCCCCTCCCGGCAATGACCAAGCTCCGAAGTCTGACCCAACGTTTTTGATTTTTTTACAAATTCAGACACATACATATTTCTAAAGGCTAGACTTAATGTAAGTCTGATATTGATGAAACCAAGGCTGAAGGGTCAGCAGCACCAACAGGAATGCACCTCCTCGCGCTTTTGGCATACATGTGTATTTTTTCTTATTTTCATGCTTTTTCAGGACTTTATTTTCGCACGAAGCTCGAGATAGTTCACCAGTCGTTCACACACGACTTTGCTAATGTTGTGGTGGCCTGCACTCGGTAAGCTAACACTTTTTCATTCCTCAGACTATACAAAAAAAAAAAAAAAAAAAAAAAAGGGGGGGGGGGGGGGGGGGCTTCCAACTGCACACTGAACCCCAAATTTTCGTCTATCTTTTCGATTTTTTGGAGAAAAGTTTTGTTGGAAAACCAGATTTTCCGCAACTTTTTAATCGATAGTTTGATTTTACTTCAAAAAATTTGATTCTAAACCGAAAATTATGAAATTTGAAAAACATTTATCCGAAAATTCGAGTTTCCCGCCAAAATTGAATTTTCCCCGTAATTTTGCATCTAGAGTCAGCATACAACAGCTCCGGGCCGACCTTGGGTAGCGAGGTTTGCTCAGGTGGGGGGTCGAGGGGTTTTCGCCAAGACGGGGTCTCAAATTCAAAAGGCTTCAAAACGCCTGGAAATGCGTTTTTAGTACGAAAAAATATTCCAAAATTGACCTTCCCGACTAGCTACAGCCATAACTGAAAAAAGTTATTCGCGAAAAAAAAACGAATTGAAAATTACAGGTTTTTGTTTCTTGCATTAATGCTTGCTGGCATGCAAAAAAAATTATAACTATCAACTTGTACCACACAATAGGCGTCATTATCTTAAACTGACTCTTAAAAAGGGAACTGTGTTGTTGTAGCACCGACTGTGAGGGCAAAACCAACATAGCCTCTGCACTGGAGTTGGCAGCTGAACAAATCAATATCTGGTGTACAGGCACCTGCTGTCGGAGTGATCCTAGTAGCCGACGGTCTCAGCGTAGACCCAGACTTTGACTCGGCTCAAACTGGACCAACTGCTACCTCTGGCCCCTCTCAGTCTATTGCACCTGGTCTGTCTGAGTCCTCGGGATCGATGTCGAGACAGTCAGTTCTAGCTGAGACTTGATTGGTGTATCGACCAGACCCCTCCGGACCACTTTCCTACCTTCATCAAATCTACTAATGCACAGGCGGTCAAAGTGCTGATCTCTACACTGGCCCAAGTCATTACAAACCGAGCTACGCGCTGCTTAAGTGCGGGTCGTTTGCGGCCACTTTCAGTTCAGTCCTCAAGTTGGCAGAGGCAGGGTGGAGGGCGACTTTGAACTGATCGAAAGTGAGATGGCCGGAACTGTGGAGGTGCTGGGATTTGTCAAAGCTGCTGACTTGGTAAACATGGTCTTCATTTCCAGACATCTGGTGCTGGCATTAGGTAATTGCTGTATTGAAAGTTTGTGTGAAACTTGCTTCCATACATGTAACAGAGGGTTTGCGCCCCAGGGCCCTCCCAGATCGTCAGCGCGTCCCCTACTAATCCGTTTCCAGGTACGGGTTACGTAAAACAGCCTTAACTAAAACAGAAATTTGACGTTTCTTCTGAACATATTTAGCACATACCTGTTTTAGAAGGCCCTTTTGTCCTTTTATGCTTGATTTAGGCTCTGCAAACGCTAGTTGGCTGCTTTGAATTGCATTTACTGTACTCATTATATTAGGCAAAACGTGCTGAAAACTCATTTCAAGACGTTTTGGAGCTTTTGAAGTTTTGAACTCCCTCCTTGGGACCACTCTACACTGGTGGGCAAATTCATACACCCCTCTCCCGGTCGTGTTGCACATACATATATACCGATCTTTTTTATTTATTTGAAGGCCTTATTAGGTCGATTTGCAGAGCTGAAAGTAAAGTTGACACGCTGGCTGTGGCCACAAGCACAAGATGTGCGTCGTATTTTATGCAACCACTACCCGAGAAAGGCTAAAATTGCCAAACATGTAACTATAGTGCGTTCAAAAAAAGAGCAAGCTAGCGGTTTTTTGCGAATAACTTTTTATGGAGCCATCTGGAGCGACTTGAGGCCTCATAAACAAAGTTGTAGAGCAGGTCGAGCTCAGGTCTGGGGTAAACCCTAATCTGCGCTACGTTCACTCTGAACACTAGTTTGCGCTACGTTGAAAAAATGAGCATTTTTCCTAATTCCATGAAGATGAGCTGACTCGAAATTCGATTCTAGAGGTCCTTGGGGAGTTCAATGATGCTTTCGGTGACGTTTCAAGGTGACACGGTTCCGGAATGGCGGTCAAGTTTTCAAAAATCGCGAAAAATGGCGTTTCCGAAAATTTCACTAATTTGGGGCGGAAATATAGACTGGCCGATGGATTTAGTTGAAACTTCCTGAAGAGGGTATTCAGGACCGCTGGAATCGATTTTGACACTTCCTCGGACCCTGAAAATTTGACCCTGATACCGTAATATGGGTCCCAAGATGAATGCCTCAGACATGCCGTATTCTGCAAGAGTTTTTGCGAATAACTTTTTTGGGAGGCCTCGGAGCGACTTGGGCCTCATAAGCAAAGTTGTAGAGAAGGTTGAGCTCCGGTCTGGGGTAAATCCTAATCTGCGCTACGTTCACTCTGAACACTAATTTGCCTTACGTGAAAATGAGCTTTTTTCCTAATCGCGGTGAAAATGAAGTGACTTTCGATTCGATTCTAGAGTCTTTGGAGGGGAGTTCAATGATGCTTTCGTGACGTTTCCAGGTCAAACCGTTCCGGAGATATAGTCGATCAAAGTTTGCAAAAATCGCGAAAAATGGCGTTTTTTTCGAAAAATTTACTTACATTTGGGGCGGAAATATAGACATATACAGGGTGTCCCAAAAAAAATGACAACATTTCTTTTTTGCTGCCAATTTCGCAATTTTTGACCAAATTGTCTGAAATTTGAAACATAAATTGCCAAAAAAAAGTGGGAATTTCATGTGTTAAAATTTGGTGCATCAGGATTGACGAAGTCTGAAATTCAACAATATATAAAATTGAGAAATTTCAATTAAATGTAGAAACAGCATCAAAAATGAAACTTTTCTTTTTGCTGTATCTTCTTCAATTTTGATCAGGTTGGATGAAATTTTGAATATAAGCGCAGAATAACGGGTTGATTTTTAGATCAAAAGTTGACTCATGAACCCAGCCCAGCTCTTAACATAAAAAATCCCGATCACAATACAACGACAACATTGATTTTCGCGCTCCTTAGTTGTAATGAAGCTCCTGTAAGCGTAATTCAGTCTGTCACTAGCCATGCTAAGAAATGTTTATGATGCTTATGGGAAACGGATTGCAGCAGTGTATTCAACTCAAACGGAGGTCATCTGGATGGTGTTGTTATTCCTTGGTTCTCAGAGTTTGCACGTTCTTCATTTTGCTGCGGTAAAAACGCTGATTTTTCTTTGGATTTCCAAGTACTAGCGATATGGACTGATTAATGCCAGAACTTTTTGGCCACCTACAAAATTTCACGCATATATTCAAGAGGTCTATCAATTTCGACAAAAATTAAAGAAGATACAGCAAAAATAAATGTTTCCGTTTTTGATGCTGTTTCTACATTTAAATTGAAATTTCTCAATTTTACATATTGTTGAATTTCTCAGGATTGGGTGAGTCCTGATGCACCAAGCTTTAACACATAAAATTCCCCTTTTTGGCACCTATGTTTCAAATTTCAGACAATTTGGTCAAAATTTGCGAAAATGGCAGCAAAAAGAAATGTTGTCATTTTTTTTGGGACACCCTGTAGATAGATTTGGTTTAAACTTCCTGAAGAGGGAATTCAGGACCGCTGAAATCGATTTTGACACTTCCGGACCCTGAAAATTTGACCCTGATACCGTAATACGGGTCCCAAGACGAATTCCACAGACATGCCATTCTGCAAGAGTTTTTTGCGATAGAAGGTGGGAGAAAGTTCCTAACAAGCTTTTTCAACATGGAAAATGTGTGTGTGAGCAAAGCATTACTGTAAGGTCAGGGTAACAACTGGTCCCGGCACGAAAACTGATTTTGGAGGGTTATAATGCACATTTTTGTCAAGCACCAAGAAAAATCTGTGGTCTTGGGACCCGTATTACGGTATCAGGGTCAAATTTTCAGGGTCCGGAAGTGTCAAAATCGATTTCAGCGGTCCTGAATACCCTCTTCAGGAAGTTTCAACCAAATCCATCTGTATGTCTATATTTCCGCCCCAAATTAGTTAGATTTTCGAAAAAACGCCATTTTTCGCGATTTTTGAAAACTTTGACCGGCCATATCTCCGGAACCGTTTGACCTGGAAACGTCACGAAAGCATCATTGAACTCCCCAAGGACTCTAGAATCGAATTCTGAAGTCAGCTCACCTTCATCGGATTAGGAAAAAAGCTCATTTTTTCAACGAAGCGCAAATTAGTGTTCAGAGTGAACGTAGCGCAGATTAGGGTTTACCCCAGACCGGAGCTCGACCTGCTCTACAACTTTGCTTATGAGGCCCAAGTCGCTCCGATGGCTCCATAAAAAGTTATTCGCAAAAAACCGCCAGCTCGCTCTTTTTTTGAACGCATTATAGTCATCCGCCGAAGGCGGAGAGGGGTTGGGGAGGTCTGGCGTGGCACCGGCTGCGGGGGGTCTGATTCCAAATTTTGGGTGGGGGTTAGGCACTAAAAACGCTCAAAAATCGAAAAAGTCACAATTTTTTGGCTCAAAATCTTCAAAAATCGCTAGTTTGGGCTGAAATACAGCTAAAAAGTACTGTTTTGCAGGCGATTTTGGCAATTATTGTGTCTGAAATTGTAAAAAAATCGCAAAAATTTGCTCAAAAATTACTTGGCAAAAAATCGGAGGGGGTCTGGCCCATACATGGGCCGGGGGGGGGTTTGCCCACACCCACCAAAATCGCCGCGACCCCCCCCAAACCGGCAGGCCCACCCCCAAATTTTCGGATTTTGACTACCCCCAACCCATTTTTCCGGCCCACGTATGGTCTGGCCTAAGTCGGGTGGGTGGTAGACCCCTGTTACATTGGCGGATGGCCTGTTTACTAAACGCGTTACTACTACAGGTGCCAAACGGAACTCCAAAGAAGCGAGTAAAGACGATGACAAGGCTAGCAATCTGTGCGTTCTGTTGCACGGCAGTCTTAAAGTAGAGAGTATGGTTGCTGTCTGTGAGATTGGGTCAGTTTACTTATATATTACACACACATGTAACAGGTCATCCGCCGAAGGGGGAGGGGGTTTGGGGGGCTCTGGCGCCGGCCGGGGGTGTTTGAGCTCAAATTTTGGGAGGGAGTTGGGCACTAAAAAACGCTCAAAAAATCGAAAAAATCGTTGTTTTTCGGCTAAGAATCGTCAAAAATTGCTAATTTGGGCTAAAATACAGCTAAAGAGTTCTGTTTTACAGGCGATTTTTTCAATTTTTGTGTCTAAAATTGCAAAAAATCGCTACTATTTGCTCAACAAATTACTTGCCTGCCAGAAAATCGGAGGGGGTCAGAAAAATCGTCTCGGGGGTTCCGTCCGGGGGGTCTGTCTGACCTAAGTCGGGTGGGGGCAGACCTCCCAGACACCCTGCCCCTGTTACATGTATAGTCGTCAGTATACAGTTACAGTATACAGTCGTCAGGCACTTAACGCCGTTTATGGTTCCGACACCATATATGGTACCGGTACCTAGGCTAGTGACACCGTATACGGTGTCGGTACAAATAAACGGCAGTTATAGTAGGTTCAGATAGATTTGCTTCAGACCGGACTGGTTCGGCGTTCTCTACCACCTTCCAGAGGCCAAAAGGAGCAATCTCGTTCTAAACTGTCTGGAGCCAGGTATAATGAGCGCGTAATACCTACTGTTTGTACACATCACCATGTAGGGACGCAGTGCGTGCCGTGGATGGGCCGTCTGTCAGGTCTGAGTGTGCGGCCGTTCCAAGGTCTTAGCGTGTCAACCAAGAACCCGTTTTCGGTTCCGCTCAGACCCAAGCCCAGCTATGCCACTACTGTGACCTGTTGGATCGAGCCCTACGGCTTACAGTCGGACCTGCAGAAAATTATGAGATACGCCCGAAAGTTGCCCGACCGACAAACTCAGTTTTATCAGGTATTGCTTTGCTTATTCTTTGTGTATAATTGAAGCTTCACTTTATAAATAAATAGACAAAATAGAAAATTGAGCAGAAACCATATTGTTTTGCCTTCGGTTCGAATCCCAAAACCAAGTTTAATACTAATTGCTCAAATTTTAAGAGTCGCTCTCTGATTCCATCGAGTCCTGTCCCTTAGCCAATCGAACTTTGGCGTAGAGAGCTGTGCGTTAATAGACATTCATAAGTTATGTTAAACCTGCAACGGGTTTATGGATTTGACACTCGATTCCAGAGATACGAATACTTGGATGCAAAATTTCTTTCGCACTTTTGGTACAAAAATACACAGTTTTTTATAGTTTTGTAGAGCTATCAATTTGCTATAGCGGGGTATAAAGCTTTTGGCGCTACGACCCGAAATTCGTGAGAAATTAGCCGCCGAATGGCCAAAACCATACATGTACTAGGGGGTTTTGGGGGTTACCCCCTGCTGAAAAAACCTAACCCACTCTCACCCCCCCCCCCCCGAGCGAGACAGGTTAAGGGACCCCCAAACCCCCGACCGAAAAATATAAGTACTAGTACTGGCTCCAGTATTCACAAACTGGCTCAGAAATCACTAACTTTTAGCCTAAAATTCACTTGAAAAGCCTTTGAAAGCCGAATTTGGCGCTTCCACTGCTGATATTTAAGAGAAATCGGTGTTTCTGGTAGCCTTTTTTCATTTTTCGCCTGTTGTTACCTCTAAAACGCTATTTGGCAGCTTAATATAGCGATTTTTAGCGTCCTTACTGAAAAAACGTGCTAAAAACGCATTTCCAGGCGTTCTGGAGCTTTTTGAAATTTGGGACCCCCTCTGGACGAAACCCCTCCTCGACCCCCCACCTGAGGAAACCCCTACCCCCGTCCCCCAGGTCGGCCCGGAGCTGTTACATGTATGGCCAAAACCATAGCCAGCACAGTTGGTGTAGTGGTTTAGGCCGCATAGTCTTTGTGCGCGACGTCGTGCGCTCATCCTCTAGGCGCGGCAAGTTTCTTGGCGCAAAGCTACATCCAGGCCACCGAAAGCTGGTGACAGCCAGTAGGTAAAATGGGAAGGGAACCATGCAATAATTTCTTCTTTCTTGGTAACAAACAATGAACATGGTTTTTGTAAATTTAATGGAAATTATTCGCCAACCTCAGGCCAGTAGCCGAAATAGTTTAGACCAAACTGTAGCAAATCGATAGCGCTACAGAATTAAGAAATAAGAAGTCCCAGTTCTTGTTCGTAGGAAAGAAATTCGAGTTGAAATTTTTGGTCCCATCGTTAAGCGAGCCGATTTTTAGCGGCTTGTATCTCGAAATGGAGCGTCAAATCCATAAACCCTCTGCAGGTTTAACATAACATAACATAGCATGAATGTCTATTAGTGCACCAACACACAGCTCTCTACACCAAAGTTCGATTTTCAACTAGCATGCCATGTATCATACATGTAACACGGGTCCGGGGGGTCTGCACCCCACCCGACTTAGGCTAGACCCACCCGACACGACACGTTGTGTAACGGCAGGGTTCCTGCGGGACCTGGAAAGTCAGGGAATTTGGTACCTGGTCAGGTTAAAATTTGATAGCAGCAGAAACATCTCGCCGTCAAATGGCCGTGTCAGAACTTTACAGAACACCCTTTTGAAGGTCGGTTTTCTGACTTTATATACTACTACTTAAACTGGAAATTTACTCTCTGAATAACGTTTAAATGCGTTTTACGAGCCAATTTTTTAAAATTTGCTCAGATTGGTTGCAGTTTCCTCACCCTAGTTGGTCAGGAAATTTTTACTTTGGTCATGAAAAGGTCAGGGAATTTTGCTATACAAAAGCCGCACTAACCCTGAACGGGGAAGGGGTGGGGAGGGGTTTTCAACTATTTTGTAATTTTTTGCGGTTGCTGGATAATTTACATTTTTACTAGAGTTGTAGACAAATTTTTGTGAAAGCAAAAAAAAATTTCTTATGAACATTTTTCATTTCGAAATTGAAGCGCTCCGATGAAGAAATGCCTCAGTCCATAAATAGATGAAACTAGCAAAACGCGTTCAAAGTGTTCGGCCTGCCTGAAATAAATTGTGCGAACTGCTATGCCGTAAAGTGTATTGTGCCAAAAGAGGCCCATACCAGTGCTACCCTGCACCTGAGTACAATGAACAAAATATTTTTACATTCATCTTCTAGCAATTTTAGACCAGAATACCGTTTTACGTTTGATGGGCGATTTGTAGTCCTCGTCCCCGAATTTTGGCTCAACTCCTCCCTGACCAGAGGCAAACAAAATCTCCTCCCCTTACGACGGATGACCTGTTACATCGGTCTGTCTACCGTTGCCATATATGGCGTTCATACATGTAACAGGTCATCCGCCGATGGGGGGTTGGGGGGGTCTGGCGCCGGCCGGGGGGGGGGGTCTGAGCCAAAATTTTGGGGGAGGGGGGTGGCACTAAAAAACGCTCAAAAATCGAAAAATCGCAATTTTTGGCTAAAAATTGCCAAAAATCGCTAATTTGGGCTGAAATACAGCTAAAAAGTGCTGTTTTGCAGGCGATTTTGGCAATTTTTGTGTGTGAAATTGTAAAAAATTGCAAAAATTTGCTCGAAAATGTACTTGCCAGAAAAATCGGAGGGTGGGTCGGTGAAATCGTCTCGGGGGGGGCTCCCATCCGGGGGGTCTGGCCTAAGTCGGGTGGGGGCAGACCCCCTGTTACATGTATGATGGCGTTAAATGGCTGACTGTGTTGCGTTGGTTGAGCGAGAGCTATGCATGCATGGGCTCGCGTCCGTGGTGCATTGGGTAGCCTCTTGCCTACCATGCTCATGGCGCGTGACACATAGAGGTTCGAGCCCGTCTCAGCCCAAGTGATTACCTCGTATGTGGCCCTATTGGGTTATTGCTGGCTTGCTCTGGTGTACATGTGCGTTGTATAAAGTTATTGTTATTATAAAAGTTATGGGTGCTTCAGGACCTGAACAGAGTGGTGTCGCACGCATTGGCGCTCGGCTTCACCCAGCTCATTCAGAGACTGGCACACTCACTGGAGGAGGAGAGTCGCTCTTCCGTCGGCACCGAAATGAAGAGACATTGTCTGCATGTGGCTAAAGTTCTCAGGTCGGACTTTTTCTCTTTGCTCATCCGGCCCACCCGCCCAGCTGGGCTAGCTAGTTTGTCGAATTAACCATTTTTCAAATTGTTGGATCAATCAAATCTAAAACAAGCCATTTTGTTGGTCAAAGCTAATGGATACTAAAATTCATACCTGTAACACGTGCTGCCCGGGGAGGGCTTTGATCAATGATAACGAAAATCAGAATTGTATATTCGGTTAAAGCAAGATTTGCTTTCAGGAGTGATGATCTGTCATTTGGTGATAATATTAAGGCTCCCGGCAAGTGACTATGTACCAGACCAAATGGTTGTACAGTGTTGCTTTTCCACAAATAATACTTCACGTGTTTGTTTCGGTTAGATGTGATTATTACTTCAGAGCTTCTGGTTAAGCTCATTGGAACATGAAAAAATCTGAACTGTTACATTATGCCAATTCAGTAGCTACAAGTACTTTTCCTAAGGTGGGGTAAGCTAAAATCAAGGTTTTCACTTATTTTTCGTTAAAATTGTTAAAATATGCTATTCTGAGATAGAGATGTGCAGGGGCCGGGCCGGAATCATTTTCAGAACCCCCGGGCCGGGCCTGATTTTGATCGCGCCGGCATGCTTCACCTGAGCGGCCCGCCTCGACCGTAAAAAGGTGTCCGTGGACATCTCTGTTCTGAGCTTACTTTTGTCATAATTTTATATACCTAAACCGTGCAGGCAGGTCTCCCTAGCAGTGATTCTTCTAGTTGTTTAGTTTTAGAAAGATACAGGTGTAAAAGTCGCAACGCATTCAATATCTCTGTGCATCTCTCCTCCACCGTGGGCGTGTCCGTCCGTCCAGGGGTTTCGCACAAGCCCAAGTCGTCAGCATCGAGATTTTTCTGTCTAATAGGATTTCCTACTAATAGGTCTTCTGTGTTAATTATAATAACAGCTACCCAGCCCTCCGAGTAATTATTAATCTCATGCAAATCTGAGTGCGCTCGTCATTAGAGACCTGCATTTGTCGGCCCGGACCCGGCCCGGCCCGGCCCGGCCCGGCGGGCCGGGCCGGGCGGGTCGAATGAAGGTTAGAGCCGGGCCGGGCCGGGCCGGGCCTGAGATTTGGAACTCCCGGGCCGAGCCGGGCCGGGCCTGCCGTTGTTGGCGGCTTTACTAAAAATATTCGTCCATACATACTAGCAAGTTGTATGCACTAATAAAAATAGCGCCCGCCTTAGTCTGTGCGCCAAAGACATGTGAGCATAAATTGGCGCCGTTCATGAAATCTGCGCATACGTTTGCGTTTGAAAATATTTACCATATTTAGATAGGGAGATCACTACTTGCGCCGATTAGCTTAAACCGGACTCAGTTGACAGCATTTTGTTCTTAAGAGACAATCGTTGAGTGTTTAAAGCTGTGTATGCGTTGTTTTGTTGCTTTAATGACTTGCATTCCAGATGAGCCGAAGATTTTTACTTGTATTGAAGTTGAAGCACCGTATCATCACTATATTGAATGGCAGCCTAAGCCAACCATGCACAAGTCATCACAACACCATTTGCAGTCGATTTTAAGGCAATTTCAAATTTGCCGGGCCGGGCCGGGCCGGGCCTAGATTTCAGACTGCAGGGCCGGGCCGGGCCGGGCCTACCAATACCCCCGGGCCGGGCAGGGCCGGGCCCATCTAAAAATTTAAAAATCCGGGCCGGGCCGGGCCGCCAAAAAGTCGGCCCGTGCAGGACTCTACTCGTCATTGTGAAATTTGAAAGCTTTCACCATGCTTAGAGTTTTTATATAATAGGGGCACTTAGTACCTGTCTTTGTTATGCTCACTGATCTTAGTCATCATCCATGTGCATGGTCGGCCGGCAGCAGGGATGGATATTTTTTCGAAAAAAACCTTGGCCTGTTTTTTTCAGTTGTGTTCCGGTTTTTTCCAAAATCGCGGAAAACACTCTAGCTCAAGTTCTGAGTATCCTGGCTTAGTTTTACTATTCCTAATGAGACAGTGTCTGACAGGTCCCATTAAGAAAAACTTTATGCAAATTTTGTTACGGAAGTTTGCCTATTTGTTTTAACATGCCAATTTTGTCTTTTATGTTGCTTTTCTAACAGTTTTGAGCTAGTCTGGCCTATTATACATAAAAAAGTCCATTTTTAACTGAAAAAATTACACAAATTAGTTGTTTTTCGCTTGAGTTTTTTCCCAGAACCGGGTTTTTTTTCGAAAAAACACACCTCAAATCCCTGGTCGGCAGCTCAGGGGACAGCCAGGTCTCTTCATGCATAGTAGCCCTGGCTCTAGTATATTCAAATTCTCGGCGGGGAATTTAAATTTTGGGGCAAATTTTCAATTTTTGCCGGAAATTTGAAATAGACCAAGAATTGAATTGCAAAAGATTTGACCAAGAATTGTAAATTTTCGGTTAAAATTCCTATTTTTTAATAAATAACTTTTCGACAAAAAAATCGGCTCAAAATCTGTTTTCTGAAAACGAAATTTTTGGTTTTTTGCGGTCCAAATCTGAGAGTCGCTTCTGGCGTTTCGTTAGATCCCGACTAACGTGCAAATCTGAGATTCCAGTTATAGAATCAACGATGGTACGATTTTAGTGGAACCTAGACAAAAAGCGGATGCTTTTAACAAGTTCGTTGCTTCTGTTTTTATTGTAGATGATGGCATTATTCTTGACCAATTCCCTGATGTGCCCGGTTTGATATCAAACGTACAAATTGACCCCATAGTGGTTTATGATCACCTTCTTAAACTAAGTAACAAGAGATCGGCCGGTCCTGATGAAATTCCTCAGTTCTTTTTGCAAAAACTAGCCCCTGTAGTGGCCTTACAGTTAGAGCGAATTTTCAGTTTATCTATGGCGTCTGGGAACTTTCCATATGTTTGGAAAACTTCAAAAATTATTCCTATCCATAAAAAAGGCATCCACTCTAGCGTTAAGAATTATAGGCCTATTAGTCTTTTGGACGCTTCCAGTAAAGTTTTTGAGTCAATTGTGAGAAACGAAATTGTAACATGTTTGAAGTACCACAGCCTGATCTCAGACTGCCAGCACGGTTTTTTGAGTGGTCGCTCTACGGTGACTCAACTTTTATGTTGTCTAAATGAGTGGTCCCAGGCACTAGATGCTAAAAGAACTGTTGATGTAATTTATCTTGATATTGCCAAAGCTTTTGATAGTGTATCTCATTCAAAGTTACTTGTTAAACTGAAGAATATTGGAATCTCAGGAAACCTGTTACACTGGCTAAAATCGTACTTAACTGATCGTCAGCAATTCGTTTTTCTAGACGAAGCGGCCTCAGCTCTGCAACCTGTTACTTCTGGAGTACCTCAGGGTAGTTTATTGGGTCCAGTTTTGTTTCTAATATATATAAATGATCTTGAGTCAGTAATTAAATCGTCCCACCTAAAATTATACGCTGATGATGCTAAGCTGTACTTTGCTGTTGACAAATTTTGTTCAAACCAAGTCTTGAAGGATGATCTTTACAGAGTTTATGAATGGGCAACTCGAATGCAACTTCAAGTTGCTATTCAAAAATGTTCGGTTCTTTGTCTAGGATACGGTAATGCAAATACAGAATACAGCTTAGGTGATCACATACTACCGTCTGTAACAGAAATTGTTGATTTGGGTGTAACAATTACTTCCGACTTTAAGTTCTCGACACATTGTAATAAAATAGCCCAGGTCGGTTTTCAAAAGGTAAATTTAATTTTCAAAGTTTTCTCAACTAGGGACGTAAATTTAATTATGCAAATGTACAAAACTTTTGTAATGTCACGGCTTGAGTACGCATCTGAAGTTTGGAATCCGTATTTCATGCGCGATGTAGACTTGGTTGAGAGAGTTCAACGCCTTTTCACCCGTCGTCTTCCTGGAATGGCTGAGCTCTCATACCCTCAGAGACTTGCAGCCCTGAAAATTAAGTCTTTAGAAGAGCGTCGTATCATACGTGATATGGTAATGGTCTTTAAGATTGTTAAAGGTCTGGTGGATATTTCGGCGGAAATGTTCTTTAGCGTAGCTCCACCGGTCCCCACTAGGGGACACAGATTTAAGTTGTATGTGCCGCACAGTCGGCTAGACTTACGCAGGAATTTCTTTGCCTGTCGTGTTATACCGATATGGAATAGTCTGCCATCTGAAATTGTGGGCGCACAAACCGTATCTCAATTTCGTTCAAAGTTGTCCATGATGGACTTCTCGAAATTCCTGTTTGGGCGGGCATTAGAGCCGGAAATCGGCCCAGCCCTCCCAGTCTAAAGCCGAGGTCAGTTGGAGTCTTGTCTTGAATAAACTTTGTTTTTTTGTTTTGTTTGTACGACGTTCAGAGAGGGGGAAGGGGGTGGTCGGTTGAACGTCGGGAAATGTCGCAGGGGGGTCGTGGTTGATGTCGAAAACGTGGACGTTTTTAGGTTCCTAGGAAGTTTTTGCCCGCAACTATATTACAAGGAAAACTCAACCCAACCCAGTTCATGTTTCCAACCGCCAAAATGGTAGTTCACTGTCAAAAAGTTTGTTTTTCACAGCTTCTTCAGTGTCATGTCGATTTTATTGAAGATTTTCTAATGTCGGACACAGTACCAAATTTAGTCGGAGGGGGTGTCAGCCAAAAACGTTGTAGTTTTTTAGGGGGGGGGGGGGTGTTGTTCTGAAAACGTCGAAAAACGTCAGGAGGGGGTGGGGTCCAAATTTTGAATTTTTGAACGTTGTAGTTTATGGACGGCCCCCAAGAGCTTCCTATCCTACCAGCTTCTGGAAGCATTTAGTAGAGTTTTATTTTTGTCCGCGCGTGGGATGGGGGATGCACATGTATGTTAGTGATGCATGGTTAGCGGTCATTTCTTGTTTTCGCACTGATATGAATGTACCGGCTATATACATACTTGATTCAATAGCTCCTTCAGCAACAATCAAGATGGTAAATGTGAATGGAACACTGGAAGAGACGCCACTTGCAGTCAATGTACTGGTCTATACATTCGGTTTTCTGGGAAATGGTCTGGTTCTGGCCGTTTTCTTCAAGTACCCTGCACTGCGCTCCAAAGAATGTCTCCATCTCATAGCCTCTTTGGCTTTCTGTGACATGTGCTATGGTAAACACAATCAATTACAGCTTAAATTCAACTGTCAAACATATGGGGGGCTAAACTAACAGCCATAAAACGGGAAGAAACAGAGACAAACTACAGCGTTGTATCAGGATTCTAAATATTTTTAGCCTTTTCCAAATGGTATTTCCTGATCAGCGATCTCTTGTCATTGTGGGGTGTGCTAACAAAGCGTAGCACAGTCCTTTCCTGTGCGGCAAGCAACTCACCGGCTGCCGGTTTCGCAGTTTCCTGCCAACTGATGACCGTGGCTATCGCCGTTGACCGGTTGCAACTGTTCGTCAATCAAGTGGCTTACCGTGGCGAAAAACACAAGCGCTATGCTTGTCGTTCGCTGTTTCTGTCGCTTTTAGTTGGCTTGATTATGGCAGTTACTAGCTTTCTGGACTTAGATTACGATAGTGTACTGCCTTTTTGTTCCACTCTGACCAGTATCTATTACACCAAACTTTACCTTGCCGTATTTTCCTTGATCCATCTGACTGTCAGTTTTGCTGTGCTGGTGTTGTACATTGGAGCGCTGATCCTTATGCGCAAAAATGCAAACATCCAGAAGGTTAATAGGAACAGAGATAGAGCTCTTGAAAGACAGCTGAAAGTCACCAAAACCATCAGTGCTGTTCTGTTCTGTTCTGTTACATAGTGTTTTGGATATCTCCAGTGCTTTTGTATGTACTGGTGCAAAGTGTGCAGTTGTCTGTTTACTTGAGCAGCTTAATTGAGCGATCCATTGAGTTGGGGGCGGCTATCAATACTTCTGTAAACATCGTCATTTATGCTGTTAAGCATTCCGACATTAGAGCTCATTTGTCTGCTTTTCTCAAAGGCAACAGTAGTGTTCAGCCGACGTTGCAAGTGGTGCCTCCTAGGATGCAACGATTGTATGACGAGGCTAGGATGTAAAGGCAGCGCATGATCGATCTTGTTCCACAAGAGGCTTTTTTATTCTCATGTCATATTAGGGCTCATTTGGTGACCTTTCTCAAAGGCAAAAATTGTGTTTAGCCTGTCCTGTCACTTGCATCTGTGTCTCAAGGGTTGCAGCGAAACGTGATGTATGCTGACAGTAGAGCGTAAAGGTTTATAGAGAGCTATGGTCTACAGTGTGCCAAACAATCATAGTCCCTCTCCTCGAGTAAACTAAAGTATGCATGGTCGGAAAAAAATGAAAGTACTGATAAGTGGGACACTTTATTGTGGGTTTATACTCACAAGTTTAGTATTGCGTGTTCCTTTATTGACGACACGAATAGCTTGAAGACGATGAGTAAAATAGGAAGACTAAATTGACTACTGGTTTTTTAAACCTGTTCTTGACCCCAATAGAATAGAGAGGAATACTCAATATTGAGCTTTTGAGTATAATAAGCCCACAATGAAATGCCCTACTTATCGGTACTTTCATTTTTTTCCTGTCAGTTTGACCTGGAGAGGGGCTATCATTGTTTGGCAGTCTGCAGTTCTTCAAGTTATTGATGAATCGCGGCTATGTCACAATTACTGATGTTTGCATATCTTTCTTATTACATGAAGTAGTGATTAGATTTAGCCTTTCTCTCTTTGTTCTGTACAGTTGTTCACGAAAAAAATCAAAGTTTATGGTTCACAGTAATTCCTGTGACATTAGGACACATTGATAAATAATTCTAGAAATATGACCCGCAGTGACAACATCAGTAAGAACAAAACGCAGAAAATGAGTAGATCACATATCAGTGGTTGGCTTGGCGTCAAGCACTTTCCGATTAACAGCCCAAAACTGCTCCAATTGCTGTTGGACAACCACCGCATTTCTATTATCCTTCGGCTCTGGTGCATTGTCTTCCACTTTCAAGCCGACAAAAGCTCGAATAGTTGCTCTAATATTCTTATCCCTCATATAGATAGCAACTGGGTGCAACAGTCCGTGCAACAACCCCACACTGCCATACAATTTCAACAAGTAAATGTCATGGTTCTCGAACTGCTCATGCACAACTAACTCGTACTTCTGTGGAATCTGCAGCAGCTTTATGCTAAGCCAGCATACAGCTTGAAGGAGCACACTAGGCAACAACATTTCACTCACTTGAACATTCTGCTTTAGCTGAAACCGCTCTTCAAGCGAATGCTGAGCCGTACTGATGGAGAAAGCTGCCAGCTTCTGACGGCTCTCTCGCAACACTTTCACATACAACAGACAGGCTGTGAGGTCGACCAGCACGAATACACACGCATAGACCACAAGTGTAGGTGTAGACAAGACAATTACCAACTCACAGAAGTTACAGTTTAGAGCAGACTGTGCAGAGCCATAAGCGATGTCGGTGAATAGTGCCAATGTGCCCAGGCCGAACAGAAAACTAGACCAAAAGAACATCTTACACAGCGAACCAATTTTTTCATTACATCGTTCAAGGCCGAGCAGTAGTAGTCCGCTTAGAGTTAGCACTTCGCTGGTGGCCTGCACCAGGTCAGAGAACACACAGGACAGCTGGTCTGAGGCGGTGCTTGACCACATGTAGGACTAAAATGATGGATTTCAATTTTACTTCTAAGCTAATAGAACTGCATTTCTTGAGAAAAGCCTGCAAAATCTGCGGCAATTTAAAATTAAATTTCAGAAAATGTAAGCAAAATGCAGGTGAACTCAGGCAAAGCAAAGGCCAGCTGCTTCAGTTGAGGCAGGCTCTCAGACTGCTGCGCTGGGCTGGGCGAACAAGAAACACATGGCACAAGGCATATCTTGTACAGCTCGCAGGGGACGCAACCATACCTCTAGCTGGGTTTTCGGCTGCGGGGGTTTCAGATCCAAAATCGGGTTTCAGCACTAAGTCTGAAGTGGGTTTCAGGGACCTTTTTCTGCTGACTAAAAGTTGGTTTCAGCGACTTTTTTGGGCTCAAAACAGGCTAGGTTTTGAGGACTCTAAAAATCCTACCTGAACTGCAAATGCCCCTTAAAATACTATTTTTCCTTTAAATCGTGCAAGAAAACAAATTTTTGATTCAACACGTAGTACAAACAAGACGGTTCTTCAAAATGAGTGTATAAAACTATATTCAATTAATAGAGAAGGTACATACTGTATGTGCCCACTACCCATTAGCCTCTGTACCCATTAGTTGAAATTTGGCGCGTTAGTGAGCCTTGATTGAGCTAGAGTATCTGTAAACGGTCTATTGGAAGCGGTATTTGCACGTACTTGTATATCGTATTGTGCTATAGTTTGAGAAGTACTGGTCAATTTTGACGATTTTCCTAAAATTTCCACTAAAATTCGTTTTAATTACTCTCAACTACAGCACGAATTTCAAGATTTAAGACTTGTTTGTTTCCAAAAAAGGAACAATCAGCAATTATAGCTTTGACGGTTTCAACTCTATTTAGTCTAATAATTAAGATGCATTTTGCGAGAAAGTCAGCTTTGAGGATCATCTCACGGATCTGGCTGATATTTCTATCTATTAAAATAGAGCACAGTCGAAGACCAACGGTGCATGCCCGGCCACCAGCAACCCCCTAGAACCGGAGCTACACCTCCTCAAAGTTTTTTTGCACGTTTTAAAGCAAAATTAGCTTTTTTTGCACATTTTAAATTAAAAATAAGGTTTTTTCCACGTTTCACAGCAAAAATAGGGTTTTAAACGGAATTTTTGCACTTCAGACAGGATTTTTACCCCATTTTTAGTCCTCAAAACCCTGTTTTGAGCCAAAAAAAAGGTCGCTGAAACCCACTTTTGGACACCAAAAAAAGGTCGCTGAAACCCCCTTTGGGCATAGCCCTGAAACCCTATTTTGGATCAGAAAAATTCCCCCCCCAGCCGAAAACCCAGCTACTGTACATGTATGAGCTCCGGTTCCAGGGGGTTGCTGGTGGCCGGGCATGCACCGTTGGTCTTCGACTGTGCTCTATTTTAATAGATATAAATATCAGCCAGATCCGTGAGATGAACCTGCTTGCCCCCTCTCTTCGGCACCAACAAAGCTGACTTTTTCGCAAAATGCATCTTAGCGCCCATGGGCGGGCGCGTGAAGCAAAAAATACTGTCAAGTCCGAGAAATTATCATCTCACGGTGTGTTCGAGCATGTACCTTCAGCTGCTGAGCGTTGAGCAGAAACTGGGAGAAAGCGAACAGCAGTAGTCCGATGGTTACAGAGGCCAAGAGCGCTCGCACCACATCAGGCAGATAGCGAGATTTGTGCAAGGCCATCAGAAGTAGACTGTTGAGGGGCAGAACGGCTAGGCTCAATGCAACTGTGACTGCCATAGAAGCAACTACCCAAGTCTGCTGTTTTTCTGACTCGCACAACACAGTGTAGTTGCTCATTTTGCCTACTTTGAAAGAATTAATCACTAGGCCAAGTAATTCTTTGGAGTATAAATTAGAGTTTCTGATTAGATTCCGATCTGTTCATTTTGGTAATCTGATGCACGCTGAGAACAAGAACTGCCTAGAGGTACGGATTCTAAAAAGAACGTGACTGAGCCTAGCAAGCGAATAAAGGGCCGTTTAATTGAAGCCTGTGAGCCTGCCAATTATCATTGCTCTCAAACGAACAAGAAGGGCCTAACGAAAGAATAATAGGCCGGATCCGGATTGCAATGCCTCTAGGACAGGTGTCAGAAAGACTTAGGCTAAATGGTATTGCCAATTCACAGTTCACACCATCACCTAATTGTGCAGAGACAATAAACTATTGTACTATCAATTCGTTTTTTACTCCAACTAGAGTGCGAACTGGTATTGTTATTGAGATATTGGGTTTTTCGGGTGTTGTTCGCACTCTAACTCCAACCTAAATTTGAACAAAGTAAATGCGAATTAAAAGACTGCAACAAAAGCAATATATTGGCAGGAGTTTAATGGAGTGTCTAATTAGCGCATCCTGTCACTGCCGGAAGTGGCTCTAAATCTGAATCGACTGTTAGAGTGAATTAGTGGTGTATGACCGAAGGGAGGAGCATGAAGCTCTGGTACCTCAGCATTATTTGCACTGTTCTCGTGGTGGTTTTTGTGGGAGTCAGAATATCTTATCAAAACAGTGATGACCCATTACCCACTCCTAAACCGGTAATTGATTGCTACATACATGTAACAGGTCATCCGCCGATGGGGGCAGGGGGGGTTTGGGGGGTTCTGGCGCCGGCCGGGGGGGTCTGAGCCAAAATTTTGGGAGGGGGTAGGACACTAAAAAACGCTCAAAAATCGAAAAAATCGCAATTTTTGGGCTAAAAATCGCCAAAAATCGCTAATTTGGGCTGAAATACAGCTAAAAAGTGCTGTTTTGCAGGCTATTTTGGCAATTTTTGTGTCTGAAATTGTAAAAAATTGCAAAAATTTGCTCAAAAATTTACTTGCCAGAAAAATCAGAGGGGGGAGGTCGGCGAAATCGTCTCGGGGGGGTCCCCATCTGGGCGGTCTGGCCTAAGTCGGGTGGGTGGCAGACCCCCTTAGACCCCCCTGTAACATGTATGGATTGCTATGCATAATTTTGATTCATCGCCCACTTAAGCAGTTTTATTTAGCATGAAGTCCGCCAAAAATGAACACTTTCTCTCACTTCTTTTTGGAACAACCGATACAAACTCTCGAGCTGAAACCAAAACGTTTCGCCTTTTCCTGTATTTGCAGTAGATCTGGAATTATTCTATATATCAGGTTTTGTTTTGAGAAATTCCAACGTTCTCTTCAAATTTAGCCTCTTCTCCGTCGTCTACTTAAACATTTTCGCTTTCGCGCAGGGCCGCCAAATGTCCGATGAGCCAATTTACATTTTTGGACGGGAAAATATAATTTATTAGTTTCGCTGATTTTTGACAGACTTTCTGTTCCTACCTCCACCGCAAACGGGGTGTACCCACCCTACGCCCCTGGATGCCCTACGCCACTGCACAAAATGCAAAAAAAATAAGGGCTATATCAATTCTGTGGCGTTCCCATCCCAGCATTTCGAACTGACAAAATTTTGAAAACGCATTTTAAAGGCATTCTAGCGGTGCAGGCCCCTTAGTGCATCTACTTTACGTATAATGAAACCCTAATTTCCTATGCAGAAATCGAAGTGGTCGCCGGAAAAGGAAGAGTTGATTCGATTCGGAAAACGAGAGGAGCAAGTGCAAAAAGAGAAATCGCCTAGCATTCAGAAGAGAAGGACCTGGGCTTCTGTCTACCTGTTCCAGCGATTCGCACACTTGGTAAACGTACGTTCAGTTCGTCGATACCAAAAATAAATGCTACCTATCCATTGTACGCCATTACAACAATTGTACATACAGTAGAGTATTGGGTATCCGCATCGCAACAGAACACTACTGAGATCATAAAAGTCTAACTCACAAGTCACAAAGCTTCCAATTCACTACAGCTCAATTACCATCAACTCTGTTCCAATTTTGCCGACACAAAATCCGACCGAGCCAAGTGTTGCGAGCAGCGCGAGCATACGACTTCACCAGGATCACATGCAACAGCACACAGACAGTGCCGTTAACAAAAGAACACAGCAAATAGAAGGTAGAGAAAATCGATTGGTGCTGTCTCAGGCTTTTCCTAAAGCCGACTTGGATTAGGTCCAGCATAAACTGGGTGCCGGTGTCGAATGCGAGTTGTGCAATGGTTTGAGCAGTGCACATCACCAGATTTACTGCCACCACTCCCAGCAACAGCAGTCGTTTCTGCTCTTCGCTGCGCTTTCTCGTTTCTGCCCGCTCTGATCCCAGACTCGCTGCAAGACTCCAACAACAAGTTTCGTGTACGTATTCGTACCATTACATTAGCCCTACGTACTCTTGGCCATGGTCAGTCAGTACATATTAGATATGTGCACGGGCACCTTTTTTTCCGGCCCGGCCCGGCGGGCTGATCAGGTGAGACATGTCCGGCCCGCCATGCCCGACGGGAATCAAAATCGGGCCCGGCCCGGCCCGGCCCGGCCAGCCCAAAATCCGGCCCGGCCCTGTCCGGCCCGTTAATTTTGCTTTTATCTGGTGGGGACGAGGAAACTGAGTCTTTCGATCGTTCTTCAAAAAATCTCACTAGCAAGCTAGAAGAGGCACTAAGTCGAATCGACTCCCTTCGCAGCCAGTTTGTCGCTGAGAGCCCTACTCCAGAAGTAGAAACAGGCCTCAGTTCGAGTGATTTTGGTCAACCCGGGGCAGAGCCAAAGCCCGTCTCCTTTGCTTCTTTATTTGAAGAGCATGTTTTGCGGGTTGATGAAAAGTTTGCTCGGTTGCAGCTAGAATCAGAAAAGCGGCTTGCTAAAATGGATGTTAATTCAGAAAAACGACCTTATGAGCATATCTCTTTACTGCAAAAACAGCACTCTGAACAGACCCAGTTGGCTCAAAAACAGTTTGAATGGGCTGTCAACCACTTCGATTATTTGGCTAAACAGCAAGATCGCCGTTATGATGATCAGGTTAATGCGCTACAAGAACGTGTTGCCGCTTTAGACCGGCAGCCGCCTGTAATTCAGCTGCAACCGACTCCCGGCGGAAATCCTCCGAATCTTTTGGCTAATAATTTGGCCGGGTCAGTTCGCTTACCAAAGCTAGAGCTGAAGTCATTCTTTGGTGATATTTTTGACTGGAAAGCCTTTTGGGCCAGTTTTTCCCAGACGATCGATTCTAATTCTAGCCTCAGTCGCTCGCAAAAGTTTTCGTACCTAAAGTCTGCGCTAACCGGTCTGGCCGCTAAACTGATTGATGGGCTTCCAGTGTCCGATGAGTATTACGCGGAGGCAGTCGAATTGCTCAAGAAGCATTATGACAACGACTTCGATCTCATAGCTAGCGCACTATACTGCCTTAGAACAGCTCAGGCCGGTCGCCGACTCCTTTGTGGCCTTGCAGAATTTTTATTTGGCTGTAGAGAAGCATGTTCGTGGCCTGCAACAGTTAGGGCAACCGCCTAGCTCTGAAGCGTTTTTGGCATATACCTTGATGCGAAAATTGCCTGACCGCTTGCTGAAAGATTTGTCTAAAGAATTCGAGTCTGAACCTAACCGACTAAAGTGCTTGCGCAGCTTTCTGTTCTCCCAACTTCAGACTTTGAAATTTTAAAATCAATTTACGACTGCTAGTTCTGATAAGGGGAGCCCAACCCCTCGGTTTTCGGCAGGTACAAAAGCTAATTCAACACCTACGGCTCATTCGTTGCTCGTTAAAGGCCCTCCCAACTGCCTTTTTTGTAAAGCCAAGGATTTTCCTGACCAATGTACGGTGCAGGCTACTTCCAAGCAACGCCACGAGTTTGCTAGAGCTAATAAGTTGTGCTTCAAATGCCTTCGAAGCGACCACTCATTCAAGGATTGCCCAAATAAACAAAGAAAATGCTTCCACTGTCAGGGTACTAGTCACCACCGCTCTCTGTACTCTGCTAAATTCGGTACTATGTAGAGCTACGGAAGTTCGGAGAAGGGGCAATTGTTCGCGACCTATGTCAAATTATAGCCAAACGTCTTTGGCTGTGGCCGAAGCCTCTAACTCTCAGTTTGTGCCTTCTAATTCTGTTTCAGTTTCGGCCCCTGTTGATTTCGTTGCTCCTTCTGTTGCCGAACAGTCGAAACCTATGACTGACCAGACTTCGGTGTTAACGGTTGGTCAGTCAGCTAAGCACGTGTTTTTGCTCACAGCGTTTGGCTCCGATCTTTAATGTGGACACCAGTCAAAGTCTACAGGCGAGACTTCTCGATTCAGGCAGTCAATGGACATTTTTGCGGACTCGGATCAGCCAGTCTCTAGCTCTTACTTTTACTTACTCTTACTTACTCTTACTTACTTACTCTAGCTCTTACTCTTACTTACTCTAGTCTCTAGCCCAGTTTCGGGTATGGGTATGGGTATACCCGATCAACAGTAGTGAGCACTGAGCACCGAGCGCAGGAGAGTGTCTCGTGCAGGTCGAACAGAGCCGCTGCCCTATGATAGTCGACATTTCCGGCATGAACTCTCCGTATAAACTGAAGGTGTTTTTGAGGCAGGGACAACAAATTGGTTTTGTTGCAACTTTTCACTAATTCTGTTTTTGAAAGTCCGCGAGTTGCCCACTGGTGCAGACATTTGTAAGTCGTGCATTGTTTTTCCTTTCTGTAAACAAATTTGGTGCTAAATACTCTAGTAATTTGTGTAGCAGCTCTATTTCGCTTACCTTGATATCTTTTCAGAGCTGCCTCGGCTGATCAAAAGGCATAGACCGAAGAAAAGTATAGAAATCTGTGTTCTCATGTTAGTGGTTTTCTCTCTGCTGAACTTCTTTACAACTAAGCTAAGAATCTTGGTGTCTGAGCTTGTGGTAATTGTCTAAATGCAAGCGCTTTCCTTTCATCACTTGGATTTTCTGAGACCTAGTTCAGAATACTATAAATATGGAGTTTAACGTCTGTGAACGTAACGTGGAAAATTTCGGTTTCTTTCAAAAACAACAGAATATGCCTCGCCTAGCATGCAGTTCCAAGTTCCCAGAATTCACATTTTAATAGTAGAACTAGAAACACAATGGAAAGTCTTTGTTGATTACTTGCCCTCAGAGGAATCGGTGAACATGCAAAACTTCGTGACAACCGGCAGGTGCAAATTCAGAGAATTTGTATTGCACCAGAGTCCCGCATTTAGCGTTTTTCTATGATTTTTAAACGCTCAAAGCACCTCGAAAGACTTGTTCTAGGATAAATCGTTGTTCTAGCCATGATGTAGTCTGAAGGGTCTAGCACACTCACTTCACTGCTAATGTTTTTTTGAGTTTTTTAATACCATGATACACAGAACCAAACAACAGATTATGTACCTTAATGCTGATCAATAATGCTTTTTTGCAAGAAAATAACAATTTGTGAACGCCATCCAAGTACATTATTTTAGATCACAAACTGCGCATTTATCAATTTTCTTTTGGTAAGTTTTGTTTTTGGCGCGTATGCTGCCACTAAGAACAGTACAGTGCCTACTGAGTCGAAATTTGTGACAAACAACCTACCTACAAACAAAGCAGAGCAGAATGGTCGAGTAATATTGAAAGAATGTGCATTATTTATTTGGTGTTTCAAACAAGAACGTTCACAAGTAGAAAGCTGATCTAAGATTCAGATCCACTGTGATTCCAAGCTCAACCAACTCTATTCTTCTTCCAACATAAAATCCGGCCGACCCAAGTGTTGCGAGCTGCCCGAGAATAGGACTTCACCAGGACCACATGCAACAGCACACAGGCAGTGCCGTTGACGAAAGAAAACAGCAAATAGAGGGTAGAGAAAATTGGTCGGTACTTGACCAAGCTTTTGCAAAAGTCCGGTTCGATCAACTCCACCATAAATAGGGTGCCGGTGTCGAATGCCAGTTGTGCAATTGTTTGAGCAGTGCACATCACCAGATTTACAGCCACCACTCCCAACAACAGCAGTCGTTTCTGCTCTTCGTTGCGCTTTCTCTGCTCTGCCCGCTCTGATCCCAGACTCGCTGCAAGACCCCAACAACAAGTTTCGTGTACGTATTCGTACCATTACATTACCCTACCCTTGGCCATGGTCAGTACATATACAATAGTACTGTACCAGTACCTTCTTTGTGTTGTGTGTTGCCGTTTCCACATAGGTTTTTATACTACTAGGGAGGTTGACGGTACCCACCTTTGCTAATGGCTATACCTTCTCTCCCCGAGATTCCCAAACTGCAAAATAGAAGGTGGCCCTTTTGTCAATCCGGGATTTCGTCTAGCTTGTAAGTTTTGTGTTCATCACTTTCATTCATCAATTTGGCTGAAATTTTAGCACGCCATAAAGAAACATAAATTTTAGTACCTGCTGCATTAGTTCGTTCTCGTAAAGACTTCATAAGTTTGCGAGCGTGTACCATCTGACCAACTAACAGTCCAGCTCCCACCAGCTGATATATAATTGCCATTATGGCTTGTGCTCCACGGTATGTTGATTTCGGAAATGCAAACAGCTTGATTCCTTTGAAAAAATAACTAAAATAGTAGGGCAGGTAGAATAGCAGCGAGCCGAATATCAGCTTGAGGCTGGTTGTCCTCGCCCGCTGCTGGTGATTCCGTCTGGCACAATATCCAACAGCGTGATCATAGGCCTGCAGTCTGTCACGAGCTAGACAGAAGAGGAAAGCTTGATTAAGAAAGGAAACGTGTGAGACTGTGATCCAGCGCAGTCGACCAACATTTATAAATCTATTGAAGCCACACAAGCTGTTGAGTTTTTTCCAGCTCCAGTAGAAGCCCCACTCACCCAGCACCACCAAGCTCACGTGCAACAGGTCAGTGTAGACTTCGAAAGTGTGGAAATAGAGCGCCGCCCCACTGTCTTTCTTTAGCATCTTTCTCAGCACTGAAATCAGCAATCCCACCCTAGACTAGTGTAATAGAAATGATACCAGAGGAGTATGTTGGATACAAAGCACAACCTAAAATTGTCTGTATTTTTGCATGCGCTTTTTTTAATTTTTCAAAATTCTATCAGCTTTCGCCTACCCAGTAGACAAACCGTACTGACTGCAATGGTCTATCTGATGCATATACCAATTGTAATAATTTCCATAAACTAACCTTGAATATTAAAGATACAGGCAACGGGCATGCAGGCCAGAGAAAACAGATAGCCGAATGCATAAAACTTTCTGCTTAGATCTGAGGTTTGGTCCCTCAAATTTGCCCACTTAACATAGAACAGGCTATGCATGTGTGCTTGAAGGATTGCAGGGAGTGTGAGCACCGCGCACTGAGCGCAGAACAGTGTTTTTTCCCGTTTGAACCGAGCCGCTGCCCAATTATAGTCCACTCTCCCGGTATAAACTCTCTGGATAAAGTCAAGGTGTTGTGGGGATAGAGACGATAATAATATGTTGCTCTTGTTGCAACCTTTCAGTAGCTCTGTGTTTGGCAGTCTGCTAGTCGCCCACTGGTGCAGACATTTGTAAATAGAGCAGTGTTTTTCCTTTCTGTAAAAAATTGGTGCTAAACGCATAGTATAGCAGCTCTATTTCGCTTACCTTGTTATCTTTTCAGAGCTGTCTCGGCTGATCGAAAGGCAAAGAGCGAAGAAAAGTGTAAAAATCGGTCTCATCCTATTGGTTTTCTCTCTCTAAACTATGATTGGCCTCGTTCACACATGTATCAGGGTGTCTGCCCCTACGATTGTTGCCAAATCCTTGGGAAACCTCAAGTGGATTTTTTTTTATTTTCTATAAATAAAGGCCTTTTCGTCTATTTCTTGCAATTTTTACAATTTCAGTGAAAATAGCTGAAATTGCCTGCAAAACAGCGAGTTCCCGCAACTAGTTTCTAGGGAACGCACATTTTTATGCGTCAATGGAGCATGGGAAAGCAAAAAGTCAGTTTTTTATCCAAAATACAACATTTTATTTATAATCTATATGTCCGCCTACTCCACATTTTAATGCTGAAGATACAACGGAAAAGTAATGTTCTAGGTTGAGCTGAATGCTTTCACTCAGAGAAATCGATGATCCTGGAAAATTCGTGACAGGGGGCAGGTGCTGCCAGCAAACCTAGACAATAGTATTGCATCAGAGTCACGCATTTTAGCGTTTTTGCATTATATTGAAGCGCTCCAAAGCACGTCAAATGATTTAAATCTAAATCTTAAATCTGTACGGTACAGTGTTGTTCCCAGTAAATTTACTGAGTAAAAGTTACTCGGTACTTAGTTGTTTTGAATTAAAGTAAGTACTTTTACTTACCGGTAAAAATTTTTCTTAATTTTACTTACTGAATACCGAGTTTCAATTTTGAATTACTCAATTAGAAAAAAATTCGATAAACTCAGTACTCGGTAATTTACTGAGTTGTTTACTGAGTAAAAGCTTCTGCAATAGGTAGCTGGTCGCATCTGTGTAGAAAATAATACAGTTTTTCTTTCATTTATCTATCTGCTCGCAACAAAAAAGACATTTTTTTGCAAATTTTTTGCGATTTTCACGGCTTGTTTAACCCCAACTTTGTTTGCGCGGTAGCGTTGCCATAATCAGATGCGAAGACTCGGTATTTAGGATTAGGATTATCTACTACTATTAGCTATATTTTGATTAACATTTAGACTGAACTGTGAGGAAACTATGAAAATTAGAACAGATTTCCACTTACCAATTTTTTCAGGCTTTTCATCTAAAGCTACATACCAGAGCCTCTGGTCACTATGTATTGTGTGCATTTTTATGGCGTTTCAACCATGCTAATTAGTACCATAAATAATGTGAAATGGCGCAAAACAGGATTAATATTTTTAGAAGCTAAAAGCTATATCAGGAAAGATTTTCAGATAAGTTGTAACATATTTTTGAATGTCAAAGGTTTTACCGAGTTTACTTGATTGTTTACTGAGTACTTACCGGGTTTTCTTTGAAAAACCCAGTACTTACTCGTACTTACCGAATTTCAAAAAATCTGGATTTACTTACTGAATACTTACCGAGTTTAAGAAATTTGACCTAGGCACAACACTGGTACGGTATAGTGCTGTTTGTAGTACCCGGGTACTATATATGGCACTTAGGGTTTTGCGAAAACAAAATTGAATCCATTTATAGTACCCCGGCCCGGGTACTATATATGGCACCTAGGAAATCTGCTCTATAAGAAACTTACAATATGTGTAGTTCTTAGCTCAAATTACCGATTTCATGTAAAAAATAGGTTATGTACATGCATACATCAGAACCTCTCTGATTGCATTATCTACTGATTTTCTTCATACAAACAAGGTTTACAACCAAAAATGCTATATTTTTCGCACGTTTTGTATTTATAACAGCTCATTTCAGAATAAAAATCTGTCTCCATTTATTGTACCCCGGGTACTATAAATAGGGAGGTACTATAAACAGCACTATACGGTAAGTCTACAGGATAAATCGCTGTTCTACCCACAATGTAGTCTGAAGGGTTTTAGCATATGCGTCGCTGCTGTTTTTAGACTTTGTAAATACTATGCCGAAAACCTCAACGCTTTTTAGGTGCCTAGGAAGCTTTTGTCCGCAAGGAAAACTCAACCCAGTTCACGTTTCCACCGCCAAAATGGCAGTTCACTGTAAAAAAAGTCTCTTTTTCACAGCTTCTACAGTGTCATGTCGATTTTTTTGAAGATTTTCTAATCTCGGCTCGGCTCGGCTCGCGAGCCCAGGTCGAGTGAGCTTATCAAGGTTAGAAAGCTCGCGGTCTGAGCCGAGCCGAGCCCACAACGCGCAACAGACTTAAAAATGTGTAATTTTAATCAAATTTTGAAAATATTGTGCTTTTGGAGGCTAATTTTTGTTTAATTTCTATGTTTGCTACATTTTTTTAAAGATATCAACGGTAAAAATTGCGTAATTAGTGTGGGTATTGATTTTATGTTGTTATTTTTCTATTTTTCCGCGTTTTGTGTCAAATTTAAAGCTCGCGAGCGAACTTCGAGGTGCGCACAAACGATTTTTAGGCTCATGAACATCTCTAGCCAACATGGCACCTACATGTAGCTTGTTTAAGCAAAAGTTAGAATGACTTCATAGGCATACAGCGGGTTGGGAAATCTGCGGCCTCAGACTATGGTCAGACCACCGGAAAGGAAACCCCTCAGTCGGGACGATTTTTTCAGCCCCTTACAATTTTCTAGTACGCAACTTTTGGATATTTTTATGCAATTTTTGTGCAATCTGACACGAAAAGCTAGAATTTCCTGCACAGTACACTACACAGTACAGCTGTTTTTAGCTGTATTGGATTGAACCCAGAAGCATCTTTTAGACGGCTATGATTTTAAACGATAATCTAGTCTACCTCTCCACCAGAGGGAAACCTTTTTTGGAAGGCAACAACAACAACAACAACCTCTCCACCGGAATTTGGAGCAATCTCGCATGTACATACATACTGTACATGTACTGTTGTTGTTATGGCTTAATAAACTAACCTTGAATGTTGAAGATACAGGTAGATATGACGACGGGCATGCAGGCCAGAGAAAATAGGTAGCCGAATGCCTTAAATTGTTTGTTCAGATCTGAGTTGCGGTTCCTCAAAACTGTCCTCTTAACATAAAATTGAAGGCGCATGTAGGCTTGAAGGATAGTAGGCAGTGTGAGCACTGAGCACCGAGCGCACGAGAGTGTTTCGTGCAGGTCGAACAACAACATGATTTGTGACAACCTACCTACTGTACCTACAAAGCAGAGCATGTCTAGTAATATTGAAAGAATGTGCACTACGGTTATTTATTTGGTGTTTCAAACAAGAACGTTCACAAGTCACAAAGCTGATCTAAGATTCAGCTCCACTGTTATTCCAAGCTCAACCAACTCTATTCTTCTTCCAACACAAAATCCGGCCGAGCCAAGTGTTGCGAGCTGCCCGAGAATAGGACTTCACCAGGACCACATGCAACAGCACACAGGCAGTGCCGTTAACAAAAGAACACAGCAAATAGAGGGTAGCGAAGACCGGTCGGTTCTTGGCCAAGCTTTTGCGAAAGTCCGGTTCGATCAGCTCCACCATAAATAGGGTGCCGGTGTCAAATGCCAGTTGTGCAATGGTTTGAGCAGTGCACATCACCAGATTTACTGCCACCACTCCCAGCAACAGCAGTCGTTTCTGCTCTTCGCTGCGCTTTCTCGTTTCTGCCCGCTCTGATCCCAGACTCGCTGCAAGACTCCAACAACAAGTTTCGTGTACGTATTCGTACCATTACAGCCCTACGTACTCTTGGCCATGGTCAGTCAGTACATATTAGATATGTGCACGGGCACCTTTTTTTCCGGCCCGGCCCGGCGGGCTGATCAGGTGAGACATGTCCGGCCCGCCATGCCCGACGGGAATCAAAATCGGGCCCGGCCCGGCCCGGCCCTGTCCGGCCCGTTAATTTTGCTTCGTCTTACTAAATTTTAAAAAATTTGGTATGAATTTTCAGATTACAAGCTAAATTTCATGATAAAGCTTTGGAAATTCGCATTTTAAAACAGCGAATTTCAAATTTATGCTTGCTTTTAATTAGAGTGCGAACTGGTATTAGGTTGTTTTCCAGAAATTGGATATTGGATTTTTTGTCATTGATAATGATACACAATGTACTAATACCATACAATGTACATTACATATCCAGGGCTGTGGGGGTGGTTGACACCCATTTTAAAGCCAGAAGCAGAAGCTCAACCCTATAAAGACAGACAGACGGCGAAGAAAACTTGTTCATAGACTACGGCACGCTCAAAATTAGGAAATTTCGTAAAACATAAACTGTGACAGCTGTATGTATTTATTCTGCATTTCTGCTAACATTGATACGGACGCGCGTTATGTCAAATTGGCGATGTGTGTTCCGTGCTCTCTGAGAGAAAGTAAAACTTACTTACTTATAAATCAAACCGTAAACTTGAATCTAAGTCTGAGCTAACGTGGGCACATATATGCCCACTTCGTTTGTATATGTATATGTATATGTATATATACAAATGCACATTAGTTTGTATATGTATATGTATATATACATATACAAACAAAATTTTAATATTGCATATTTTTTGTATATTTGTATATTAAGAATATTATAAATTTTCTGCTGGAAAGCATGATTTCGACAAACCAGGTGGGTTAGGGGTACCATGATGGGTGTCATTGTCATATGGTAGGGCGTTGTAGGGCTAGCCAACATGAAATATTCTCAAATTGCATGAATGTATTCCGATTTCAGGCAGTTCTCCCAACCGGTGCGAACTCTATTAAGTGATATTGCCCTCAGTCTAAAATTTCTACCAGCTAGAATTTATGTTGTTGCTAAAACTCAGGCTTTTTAGGATCTGTAATATCAAGAAAATTTTTGTGCGGTGTGGGTAAGTCACCGGTGGTCGAAAATCTTTAAGTGATACAAATGCTAACAACAAATTCAAACTTACGCTTTAGGTACACCCCTTAGTTTTAGGTTAACAGGTATGTTAAGGCTTAGGTTCTGGCTTTAGTCTTCGATTCAGGCCTACTAGGCTCGTACATAGGTATAGTTTTAAGCAGAAATAGCCCCTGAAATCGTTATTACGCATCATAGGGAGAATGGCTGAACGGGTTTATCTGAAAAAATAATAACACGTTTAAAACTAGAATGAAACGAAAAGGGAAACGTGCGGGATTCGATTTATCAATTTCGTCATTGAGCATGCCTACTATTCCATTTTTTCGTTTCAAATCGCAAAAACTCATTGCGAAATACTTCTAAAACGAAGATGAATAATATTTATCTCTTAATGCAGACGAGGCTAAACCGCAAATTTAACAAATTCGTCTGGAAAAGTTGAAGACATAGGCTCAAAATACAAAAACACCCGAAGCAACTGTAAAAATATCTCAATTACCATACGAAAGTGGCCAAAATGTGCTAAACTACTTACTGCAAAAATATACAGTACAAATAAAAATATACAAACCGTTTGTATATCAAGTCTGTTTGTATATGTATATTGCATCAGCAGTCCGTTTGTATATGTATATGTATATGTATATCCAAAACATTTGTATATATATACAAATTTGTATATGTATATTTGAATATACAAACCCACACTAGTCTGAGCTTCAAATTGAGGCTTAAAATTAAGTTGGTCCGCAGGTGGGGTAAAGGCTTGTGTACGAACGGCACCAAGGCTGAAATTACTGTTAAAATAATTCTGCATACGGTAGAACGGTATTTATTTTGAATTCATTTGGTGCAATGCTAAGCTAATCAAGGTGTTCTTTTTTGTATTCTGCTGTTCTTTATACATGCCCGGCCCGGCCCGGCCCGTACACATCTCTAGTACATATACAATGGTACTGCACCAGCACCTTCCTTGTGTTGTGTGTTACAGTTTCCACATATCCTGTATGTACTACTAGGGAGCTTGACGGTTACCGACCTTTGCTAATGGCTATACCTTCTCTCCCCGAGACAGTTTAGGGATTCCCAAACTGCAAAATACAGGGTGGCCCTTTTGTCAATCCGGGATTCCGTCTTACTTATAACTTTTGTGTTCATCACTCAATTTGGCTGAAATTTTTAAACACCATAAAGAAACATAAATTTTAGTACGTACCTGCTGCATGAGTTCTTTCTCGTAAAGACTTCATAAGTCTATGAGCTTGTAAAATCTGACCGCTCAAAAGACCAGCTCCGACCAGCTGATACGTAATTGCCATTATGGCTTGTGCTCCACGGTAGGCCGATTTCGGAAATGCAAGTTTGATACCTTTGAAAAAATAACTAGAATAGTAGGGCAGGTAGAAGAGCAGTGAACCGAGTATCAGCTTGAGGCTGGTTGTCCTCGCCCGCTGCTGGTGATTCCGTCTGGCATAATAATATCCAACAGCGTCGTCATAGGCCTGCAGTCTGTCGCGAGCTAGACAGAAGAGCAAAGCTTGATTTAGAAAGGAAACGTGTGAAACAGTGATCCAGCGTAGTCGACCAACATTTATGAATCTGTTGAAGCCACACAAGCTGTTGAGTTTGCTCCAGCTCCAGTAGAAGTCCCACTCACCAAGCACCACAAAGATCACGTGCAATAGGTCAGTGTAGACTTCGAAAGTGTGGAAATAGAGCGCCGCCCCACTGTCTTTCTTTAGCATCTTTCTCAGCACTGAAATCAGCAATCCCACCTTAGACTAGTGTAATAGAAATTATACCATAGGAGTTAGAGTGCGAACAATACCTGAACTGAACAACCCAATACCCCAATACCCATCCCATTCCCAATACCTGAGACCCCAATACCCAATACTTGGGTAGCTGAGCCAAAAATTGCATTTCAGTGAACAAGCACATTTCAGCGGTGTACACATGATTTCTTTGACAGGAATTAAAATTTCGAAGAGGCCATTGTCCAACTAGGGCGAGAAATTTTGAAAAATTAGCCTTTAAGCAAGCATTTAGAAGCCGTTCTGGAGGGTAAAATTAGCAGAATTTAACAGTTTTAGTCCATATGTGATCTACATACTGTATTACAGTGTTTCTCATTTTCGTTGGATTTTTTGTTTATACTCCACCGGAAAGGGGTGTACCAGACCCGCACCCTCTGGGTACAGTACTAATACATTGTACATTCTGTATCACTAAAATGACAAATTTTAATTGAATCACAAACGTTTATCTTAGATAAGAACAGAGAAATTGCACTAATTACTGGTGTACTACTTAGAAAAGCGGACAGTATAAGACATTCTTAACCTTTAGTTTATTAACGCAAAAACGGCTTTCTACACCTAATCACCATTCAATCTATTATTTTTTCAGGTCAGTTTTTCAGTTCAACAGTGAATTTTTTCGATTTTTATAGGTGCTAATTAGTATTGGTATTGGGGCATAAAAAACCCAATACCCAATACCCAATACCAATTCCTGGAAAACACCGCAATACACCCAATACCCAATACCGGAGTTTTCCACTTATAAGACCTGGTCTTATAACTGGAAAATGCCCAAATTTAGGGTCACTTTTTGGCGCCCTTTTGAAGACCATGGTCTTATAACTGGAAAATGTTATTTCACTAAAAAAAAGGATTTTTGACAATAGTTGAATTTGTTTTTCACCTAGATGGCTGTTCCAGACATGCCTGACCAGTTTACGCTTGACTTGTAAAACTTTACTTAAAATTACAAAAAGAAAGGTTGTGTTGAAGCATAGCAGGTACTGTATTGCGTTCAAAACAGAAATCAGAATCATGTTTTATCTATATTATGTACTACTGCCTTTGTTTACTCACGATGGACAGCTTTTGTTCACTTTAAAAACAATTAATTGTGTGCTAAAATCGATCAATTAAACTAAGACCATGGTCTTTTAACTAAAAAATGGGTGTCAATGAACCAAGTTTTCCGACCACCTATTAGAAGACCATGGTCTTATAACTGGAAACAAAAACCTGTTTAAAGACCATGGTCTTCTAACTATGGTGGTCTTATAAGCGGAAATCTCCGGTACCAGTTCGCAATCTAATAGGAGTATGTTGGATACAAAACACAACCTAAAATTGTCTGTATTTTTGCATGCGCTTTATAATTTTTCAAAATTCTATGAGCTTTGGCCTAGCCAGTAGACGAACCGTACTGACTACAATCTAATGCATAAACCAATTGTAATTTCCATAAACTAACCTTGAATATTAAAGATACAGGCAGTGATGACAACGGGCATGCAAGCCAGAGAAAACAGATAGCCGAATGCATTAAACTTTCTGCTTAGATCTGAGTTTTGGTCCCTCAAATTCGCCCACTCATCATAGAACAGGCTACGCATGTGTGCTTCAAGCATTGCAGGCAGTGTGAGCACTGCGCACTGAGCGCAGAGCAGTGTTTTTCTCCATTTGAACCGAGCCGCTGCCCAATCATTGTCCACTCTCCCGTTATATACGCTCCATATAAAGTTAAGCTGTTGTCGGGGTAGAGACGATAATATGTTGCTCTTGTTGCAACCTTTCAGTAGCTCTGTTTTTGGCAGTCCGCTAGTTGCCCACTGGTGCAGACATTTGTAAATAGAGCAGCGTTTTTCCTTTCTGTAAAAAATTCGTGTTACGGTAAATGCATAGTATAGCAGCTTTATTTCGCTTACCTTCTTATCTTTTCAGAGCTGCCTTGGCTGATCAAAAGGCACAGACCGAAGAAAAGTGTAAAAATCGGTCTCATGTTATTGGTTTTCTCTCTCTAAACTATGATTGGCCTCGTTCACACATGTATCAGGGTGTCTGCCCCTACGATTGTTGTCAAACCCTTGGGAAACCTCAAATGGATTTTTTTTTATTTTCTATAAATAAAGGCCTTTTCGTCTATTTCTTGCAATTTTTATAATTTCAGTGAAACTTGCTGAAATTGCCTGCAAAACAGCGAGTTCCCGCAACTAGTTTCTGGGGAACGCACATTTTTATGCGTCAACGGAGGATGGGAAAGAAAAAGTCAGTTTTTTATCCAAAATACAACATTTTATAATCTATATGTCCGCCTACTCCACATTTTAATGCTGAAGATACAACGGAAAAGTAATGTTCTAGGTTGAGCTGAATGCAGAGAAATCGATGATCCTGGAAAATTCGTGACAGCGGGCAGGTGCTGCCAGCAAACCTAGACAATTGTATTGCATCAGAGTCACGCATTTTAGCGTTTCTGCATTATTTTGAAGCGCTCCAAAGCACGTCAAATGATTTAAATCTAAATCTTAAATCTGTAAAGTATAGTGCTGTTTATAGTACCCGGGTACTATATACGGTACTTAGGGTTTTTCGAAAATAAACTTGAATCCATTTATAGTAGTACCCCGGGCACTACATATGGCACCTACGAAATCTGCTCTATAAGAAACTTACAATAAATAGTATGTAAAGTTCTTAGCTCAAATTACCGATTTCATTTCAGAATAAACTGAACAGCTCATTTCAGAATAAAAATCTGTTCAGAATAAAATAAGGCCCTTACGTCTATGTCTCGCAATTTTTATAATTACAGCGAAAATTTCTGTTATTGCCGGCAAAACAGCGAGTTCCCGCAACTAGTTTCTGGGGAGCGCACATTTTTATGCGTCAACGGAGCATGGGAAAGAAAAAGTCAACTTTTTTATCCAAAATACAACATTTTATAATCTATAGGTCCACCTACTGCACATTTTAATGCTGAAGATACAACCGAAAAGTAATGTTCTAGGTTGAGTTGAATGCTTTCACTCAGAGAAATTGACGATGCTGGAAAATTCGTGACAGCGGGCAGGTGCTGCCAGCAAACCTAGACAATTGTATTGCATCAGAGTCACGTATTTTAGCGTTTTTGCATTATTCGCTCCAAAGCACGTCCGACATAAATCTAAAT
>JASANB010007420.1:0-12022 GCA_030248155.1 Sabatieria punctata | reverse complement strand
TTTTCAAATATATGTAATTGATTTAGAAAACCGAAGTAAACTCAGAAACAACCATGGGTTTCTTTGTTCCATGTCTTTTACCAAGCAGGAAGCGGATGTTTGTGTTTTAGAGTCTGGAGAGTACTACCGGAGAGTGCTGCTTTGGGTACCCCATACAGTAACCAGCACTTAGCATTTTTACGCAACAAAAATGAGATCCTGGTACTAGTGTACCCGGTACACTAACTGGCACTTAGCCAAATCTCGTTAAACTGTTTGTTTTCACGATTTCACAGCAAGAATGCAATTTTCCAGTCAAGATTAGTGTTGCTGCTTGCCACGTAAATCAGACTGGTTGGTAAAAGTTTTAATTCTTCTGAGTTTTGTGTCAGTAAAACGATTGAAAATGAGCAAAAATATACAAAGGCCTGCTTTAAAGCTTCCGAAAAAAACGACGAATTTGGCAAAAGCTGTTCAATCGGTTCCGAGTACAACAGACTTTAGGCTTTCGAATGATGCAAGAATTGTCTTTTTGCTGTTCCCCACAATCGGTGTTGACGTTTCTGCAACCCTTAATTTTTGCCATTTCCGTCTTTTAGTTTTATTGAATGCAACGCTTGCAGTCATACTTTTTCGCATTAATTTAGCTGTGTTACAAATATTCAAATCTTTCTTTCAGATTTTTAACAATCTAGTAGGTGGCACCTTCGTAACACGCGCCACAGAAAATCAGCCACTTCGACCAAATTATGAAACCTAATTTGCGCGACTTGACCCACGCGGCTGTCTTAAACCGCATATCTCTAATTCTTCATGAAATCAAGTGCGCCTTTTTGCCGAAATTATCGCATCCGATCATGCCATCGCATCGCAGTTTAGCTTAAATTTTTCTTCTATCGCGAATTATTCAAGTCTGTTGTCTATAATTTAAAATGGTACCAGGTGCGCCACAGAAAAGTTCTTCACAGGCGGCTGTTTTTAAATCGCGTTTTTCTAATTTTTCATGAATTAAAGTGTTTTTTTGCGTAAATTGTCCTATCCGGTCATGCTATCGGCCGTTTTAGCACATTCTTTATATTGTAGCGTCAACTTTGCAAAACTGTTTGCAAACATCCTAGAAGGAATCATATGAGCCAAACAATAGCGTAATTCTGTTCCATGTTCTGCAGCAGATGATCAGCTTGCTTCTTCTCACAGGCAGATTGAGTGACAATGTCCAAATGAACGAGTAGAATCCGTTCTATTCCTAGGCTGGCACAGAGAGGGAGAGCCTGGCACAGGCCACGCAGACCTTCTAGGTTCAACTGGCAACGGTAAACATGAACAGACTTCAGTCTACATTTTTCAGGGTCGAACGAGGCAATGGTTTTCCAAATATATTCACTACAACAGACTGTCTCTGTGTCCAGAGTATTCTCAGAGAGTTGAAACCGTTCAAGAGTAGAGCTGACTGAGCTTCCCTTGATAGCATCGGCAAACCATTTTGTGTGATGCTCACTTTGGTTCACATCAAAACAGTCCCACAGACTGAGTTCCCGTAAGCATCGCATCTGCATCAGACCAGCGCACAGCATCCTCACGTAGCAGTCAGATTTCCAACCAATTCCGTTAAACTTCAGTTCGGTCAGGTTAGGCAGATGTTTTAGAAGAGCTGCACTGAATTCAACTGTTTCCAGACAAACAGGATTCCTAACAGTTAGCGCAGTCACATTCTTATAGCAAGGTTTGAGCTGTGTTTCATCAATCGATCTGCAGCTGCAGGCCTTCATTTCCAGGTTTGGAACCATGTCCAGCAGTCCGTGTAGCACATCACTGTGACTGTCAAACACAGCATTATAAATGAGTACAGCGTTTGCCTGGATTTGAGTGCAGATAACTGGAAAATAAAGGGCATCCCAGAATGATTTGAACTGATGTAGACGGCAGTTGAAGTTGATCTTTTGGCAATCACTTACATGGTCAGCATTTTGTGTCTCCGTCACCGGCAGCCAAGGGAATCGAAGTATGTCAACAAGGCAAGTAGGGTCTACACTATTACATTCTTCAAGTGTCTGCTGCTTCACCAGCCAATCCTTGTACTGTTTCAGTTCAGCAGCCAGAAAGTAAGAGAATGGCGAACTGCTGGCTTTGAAATTTTCGTCAATAGCAACAAACAAGCTCTCCAAGTTCTGCACACCACTAATTCCCTGCTTGCATGCAGCTGCAGCCCACTGTTCAAGAAACATCTGGTGAATGAACTCTGTGCTCGTTGTCCGTGCACCTGTGCATGGATCAAGTTTCTTTATGACTGTCAAAAAACCGAACTGCGCTGCTTCCTGCTCCCATGTCTCGTCCTCAGAGCTGCCAGTAGCCAAGCTTGGGAAGTAGGCGATAAGAAACGGCTGAGCTTGAGCTAAGATTTTCAGTGCTTTCCTTTCAGTGAAGGCCATAAGCCCTTCTTGTTGACTGTTATCATAGCCTTTCTCTCTGACACAACGATTAAACAAATGATCAGTGAATCTCTTGACCAAAACATAGAAGCAGTCAGGTTTCATAGGATCGAACCCAGTCAGTTGTTTGGCTCGACTCAGCACACACAACATGGCCAGGTAAAGAGGGGCGTGCCACATACTGCCAAATGCTTTAGAGATGACCTGGCCTACTGTGGAGTTTTCAGTCAAATCTTTACAGCCTTGAATCTCAAGAAATCTCTGCCGTTTTTCAGCTGTGGTCAGTCCAGTAATTGACAGCCATTGATTTCTGATCTTCAACCGGTGAATGTGGGATGGCCGACTGGTGACAATCACTCTAAGCTGAGGAAATTTTGTTGGATGGCCATTGATGATCTGGTTGATTTCTGCACAGGAACCATCATATTCATCAAACCCGTCCAGTATCAGCAGACAGTCCTTGGCACGGTCCCTGAACAACTCAGTCAACCACTCTCCGATCTCCTCCATCTGTGTATCAGCTGCTTCGGCAAAAGTTTTCAATTGGAGTCCATTCAGGTACCTGAGAGGAATCAGAAACACAACAAGGAATCTGGACTGCAGATACTCGGCCCCAACCGAACATGCTGAGTCTGAGGCCCAATCCACAGCCACAATATTGGAGTAGGTTGTTTTTCCCATTCCAGGCAATCCCTCTATGACTATTCTGTCACCAAGTTCTTTTATGTCGAACAGATCCTTGTATTCTTGCACAGTTTTCCCAGTTTCCTTTGTTTGGGGTTTACCATCGGGCCCTATCTCTTGCTCCACAATGTCTGGCACAATGAAACAGTCGTGCAACCGGGTGCAAGCCAAGAGCTGCTCCCAAACTGCGACAATATTTTCGCAGGTCAATTGTAGATGCGCTTTTATGTCATTGATCTTCTCTTGGTCACGAACTTTCCCCAAAATCATGATGTCTGTAACTGAAAGGGATAGATTTCTAGAGGAAAACGTTTAAAAGATGTTTGCGGTACCCCGATCGCCTCCAATGAGCCCTTTGAGTGCTAGCGCTATCTTATTTGTGCCTGGGTAAGCTCTCAGAGCGGCAACCAACTCATCCAAAGAGTTGAGCTTGGCCGTCAAAACGTACTCTGTCAACTTTGCCATTTGTAGCGGGTTTGTTGTCTGAAAATCGAATTTTTACCACCTGAATAAATGTTTCTGCAAGCTATGTAAGACTTGTAATAATAACGCTATGCTAGTTTTATTTCAAGTGCTACAATGACTGGTCACATTAAGAGCCATTTTATATAAGAGCGGTACGGTTTTCTTCAGGAGGGCGGCGGACGGCCAAATCTGACCCCCACTTTTTATTGGCTCATTTGAAAGTCCTACACATGGAATCTTTAAAACCAAAGTATCTCCGGGATTTACCCACTCCACTACTGGGCTAGAAAAGTGGGAAAACGCCCAGGGCACGATTTTCGGGCGTTTACGGAAATGGTCATTTCTCTTGAGCCACTAAGCCTAGAGGGCCCAAACTTTAAACATTTGTAGAGGAAGTGTTGTTCTACCATAACTGTTGTTTGTAGCCGCCTAGCCTTCTCCATAATCTAGAATCGACGCTCCAAACTGGAGGTGCTCAAATCAGTTTTTCGGCTACTGTCGCTACAAGACACGAAAGTTTTCAATTTCCTTTTGCACACTATTTGGACTAACTATTGGCTATTTATCGCACACAAAATTTTTTTTGGCAAAAGTGGCATATTGCCAAAAATGAAATTTCCGTTTTTTTTGCAGAATATCTGGTATTTTGCTGTTTTTTGGCACAATCTAGTTGTGCTAGCCTATTTTTCGGTGGAAAAATCGATTCCGCATGCCAAAATTAGGTATAGACAATGTTTTGCTTGTAATTGGAAAAAAATTCTATTTTTTGGTTTTTACTGCATAATGTGACAGTTACGATTTTCTGCCTCATATAGTTGCTCTAGGCTATTTTGTAGTGCAGAAATCGATTCTGCATGTCAAAATTATTTAGAGCCAATGATTTTCTTGTAATTTTGTTATCAGTTTATAATAAATAGAATTGACGCTCCTGTTGACATACTCGAATTGCGGAATCTGAAACCCAGATTGCTATGTTTGCAGTGGCGTATCCAGGATTTCGGAAAGGGGTGAGGGTGCAAAATTTTGAAAGTGACTGGTTGGGCAGCGGCCCAACCAGTCACATTCAAAATTTTACACCCCACCCCTTTCCGAAATCCGCTGCCCAACCATACATGGGCCAGAAAAATCCGGAGGGGGTATGGAGACCGCGGGGGTCCCGAAAAAGGCTAATTTTGCCTTAAATTAGCGAAAATTTTATCCCTCTGGGATTATTGCCGGCCGGTGTATTTAAAATTAACAGAAATTACAAGTTTCAGTGGTTAAAGTGATCTGGTTGGCCTTATGCCCGACCAAGACGAGAAAAAATTGAAAATTTAGCCTTCAAAAAGCATTTAAAAGGCATTCTGAGCACAAAATAGACAATGTTGCTAATAATTCATATTACACACGTTAGCCCATACTGCACGTATTTTAAGAGTCAGTCTCTGATTTGATCGACCCTTGGTATGTCAAGTTGAAAATCGAACTTTCGCGTAGAGAGCTGTGCGTTGGTGCACTAATAGGCATTCATGAGTTATGTTAAACCTGCAAAGGGTTTATGGATTTGACGCTCCATTCCCGAGATACAAGCCGCCAAAAATCGGCCCGCTTAACTATGGGACCAAAATTCTCAACTCGAATTTCTTTTGTACCAATAAGAGTTGGGACTAAAAAATTGGGGATTTTAGGTAACTTTTTGAGTAGTTTAAGAATTTTTGGTCCAAAATTATTTTTGAGTAAAAATTTTTTTTGCGACCACCTTTGGCCGGCCCTAGCTCGTCTGGAACCCCCCTACACAGTTTTTTTTATTTCAGAATTTTGTAGCGCAATCAATTTGCCAGACTTTGGTGTAAAGCATTTTGGGCTGCGACCCGACAATTGTGAGATATTCGCCTCAGAATGGCCAAAACCGTGCAGAATTTGCTAGTTTTGCAGTACACAAAGCTACGATGCCGGATTACTTTCATTGTAATAAGAGTTGGGACTAAAAATTGGGGATTTTAGGTAACTTTTTGAGTAGTTTAAGAATTTCTGGTCCAAAATTATTTTTGAGTAAAAATTTTTTATGCGACCACCTTTGGCCGGCCCTAGCTCGTCTGGAACCCCCTACACAGTTTTTTTATTTCAGAATTTTGTAGCGCTATCAATTTGCCAGACTTTCGTGTAAAGCATTTTGGGCTGCGACCCGACATTCGTGAGATATTCGCTTCCGAATGGCCAAAACCGTACTGCAAAACTAGCAAATTGTGCACGGTTTTGGCCATTCGGAGGCGAATATCTCACGAATGTCGGGTCGCAGCCCAAAATGCTTTACACCAAAGTCTGGCAAATTGATAGCGCTACAAAATTCTGAAATAAAAAAAACTGTGTACGGGGGGTTCCAGACGAGCTAGGGCCGGCCAAAGGTGGTCGCAAAAAATTTTTTTACTCAAAAATAATTTTGGACCAAAAATTCTTAATCTACTCAAAAAGTTACCTAAAATCCCCAATTTTTTAGTCCCAACTCTTATTACAATGAAAGTAATCCGGCATCGTAGCTTTGTGTACTGCAAAACTAGCAAATTCTGCACGGTTTTGGCCATTCGGAGGCGAATATCTCACGAATGTCGGGTCGCAGCCCAAAATGCTTTACACCAAAGTCTGGCAAATTGATAGCGCTACAAAATTCTGAAATAAAAAAACTGTGTATGGGGTTCCAGACGAGCTAGGGCCGGCCAAATGTGGTCGCAAAAAAATTTTTTACTCAAAAATAATTTTGGACCAAAAATTCTTAATCTACTCAAAAAGTTACCTAAAATCCCCAATTTTTAGTCCCAACTCTTATTACAATGAAAGTAATCCGGCATCGTAGCTTTGTGTACTGCAAAACTAGCAAATTCTGCACGGTTTTGGCCATTCGGAGGCGAATATCTCACGAATGTCGGGTCGCAGCCCAAAATGCTTTACACCAAAGTCTGGAAAATTGATAGCGCTACAAAATTCTGAAATAAAAAAAACTGTGTAGGGGGGTTCCAGACGAGCTAGGGCCGGCCAAAGTGGTCGCAAAAAAAATTTTTACTCAAAAATAATTTTGGACCAAAAATTCTTAAACTACTCAAAAAGTTACCTAAAATCCCCAATTTTTTAGTCCCAACTCTTATTGGTACGAAAGAAATTCGAGTTGAGAATTTTGGTCCCATAGTTAAGCGGGCCGATTTTTGGCGGCTTGTATCTCGGGAATGGAGCGTCAAATCCATAAACCCTTTGCAGGTTTAACATAACTCATGAATGCCTCTTAATACACCAACGCACAGGTCTCTACGCAAAAGTGCGATTTTCAACTTGACATAGGGATAAGGGCGGAGAGTCGATCGAATCAGAGACTGACTCTTAAGCTTGGAATGTCTTTTAAACGCGTTTTTGAAGGCAAATTTTGCTAAATTTTCTTATCCTGGTTGGGCACATACATGGGCCGGGGGTGTGGGGGTATACCCCTCCTCCTCGCCGGCCAATACCCCGTCGGCCGGCAATACCCCCCTCCCAGAGGGATAAAATTTTCGCTAATTTAAGGCAAAATTAGCCTTTTTCGGGACCCCCGCGGTCTCCATGCCCCCTCCGGATTTTTCTGGCCCATGTATGGTTGGGCAGCGGATTTCGGAAAGGGGTGGGGTGTAAAATTTTGAATGTGACTGGTTGGGCCGCTGCCCAACCAGTCACTTTCAAAATTTTACACCCCCACCCCTTTCCGAAATCCTGGATACGCCACTGCAAACATAGCAATCTGGGTTTCAGATTCCGCAATTCGAGTATGTCAACAGGAGCGTCAATTCTATTTATTATAAACTGATAACAAAATTACAAGAAAATCATTGGCTCTAAATAAGTTTGACATGCAGAATCGACTTCTCCACTACAAAATAGTCTAGAACAACTATATTAGGGGGCGTGCAAAAATTACGTAATGGTATTTTTGCCCATTTTCGGACCCCCCCTCCCCCCGGATAATCGCCCGTAATAATTTTCTGACCCCCTCCCCTAAGTACGTAATAATTTGGCTACCCCCCCCGAAATTTCAATTTTTTGAAGCGATAATAGAGCCCAAATTTTTGAGTTTAATTCCATGTAAAATGACGTTTTTAATAAAATAACATCTGTATACAGTAACAATTGTTAATTTTCTTCGTTTTCTTTACTGATGAGCTACAACTACATATACATGTACGCATAGTCTTAGTTTTACATAGAAGCCATCATTGGGTGGCTTTTTGTTAAAGTTGAAACCAGAGTGTTTTATCATAGATTTTAGGGCTGCGCTGCCATATCACTTACTGATGATCGATGGTCATAAAACAGAGTTCGTGCGGGACCCGAAAAGTCAGGGAGTCATGGAAAAGTCAGGGAATTTTAAAAAATTCAGGGAATTTGGTGTCTGGTCAGGGAAAAAATTGATAGCAGTAGAATCATCTCTCGCCCAAAGGGCTTTACACACCACCGTTTTGAAAATGGGACTTTTGACTTTCCACAGCTACCACAACTGTAAATTTCACCCTCAGAATACCGTTTAAATGCGTTTTCCAGAGCCAATTTTTAAAACTTCTCACCCTTGTTAGAACGTTCTCACTCTGATTGGTCAGGGAAATTTGACTTTGATCAGGAAATTTTGCTCTGAAAAATTAAAAGAATTTTGCTCTGAAAAAGCCGCATGAACCCTGTGAAAGATCGAGTCAATAAGTGCTATACCCTTATAAACTCTTATCAAACAGATGTCAAAGGTCACTGTTGCCATTTAGCATTTGAAAAATTGGAAAGCCTTGACTTTAAACGTAGCTATTCTCTAATCTAAGCGTCCATCTAAGTGAGATTGAGAAAATGTAAGCCCAATGGCTTCAAATTGAGACTACATGTACATGCAGTGTACGTAAAAGCAATTAAAATTATGACCACTTCAGTGATTTCTGCACTTTAAAAAAATTACGTAATAAAGTCGCCAACCCCCCTCCCCCACCGTAATGATTAGTAATCTTTTGGCGAACCCCCCTCCCCCCTCATGCCATTACGTAATTTTTGCACGCCCCCTTACGCAGAAAATCGAAACTATCACATCAAGTAGAAAAAACAAAAAAATAGATTTTTTCCAATTACAAGCAAAACATTGTCTATACCTAATTTTGGCATGCGGAATCGATTTTTCCATCGAAAAATAGGCTAGCACAACTAGATTGTGCCAAAAAACAGCAAAATACCAGATATTCTGCAAAAAAACGAAAATTTCATTTTTTTTCGCAATATGCGATCTTTGCCAAAAAAATTTTGTGTGCGATAAATAGCCAATGGTTAGTCCAAATAGTGTGCAAAAGGAAATTGAAAACTTTCGTGTCTTGTAGCGACAGTATCCGAAAAACTGATTTGAGCACCTCCAGTTTGGAGCGTCGATTCTAGATAATGGAGAAGGCTAGGCGGCTACAAACAACAGTTATGGTAGCACAACACTTCCTCTACAAATGTTTAAAGTTTGGGCCCTCTAGGCCTAGTGGTTCAACAGAAATGACCATTTCCGTAAACGCCCGAAAATCGTGCCCCTGGCGTTTTCCCACTTCTCTAGCCCAGTGGTGGGTAAATCCTGGAGATACTTCGGTTTCAAACATTCCATGTGTAGGACTTTCAAATGAGCGAATAAAAAGTGGGGGTCAGATTTGGCGGTCCGCCGCCCATCGTACCGCTCTTATATAAAATGGCTCTTAATCATCTCAAGCATCCGAACGTTTGTTTACCTGAAAACATAATTTTTTTTGCAAAAACCAAGGAATATGTAAGATTTTCAATGTTAAATACCATTTTACAAACCTATTTAAAGACTATACTTTTCCAGTGTCAGTAATTTTACAGAGCACATACAGGGTCCGCCAAAAAAAGCAAATCCCGCAGATTTTTTACTTAGCAACCGCAAATCTCAACCGATTTCAATGAATCTTGTTCTTGCTATATGAAAGCTAAATAAATTCTTGAATGATTGTTGAAATTTTCATTAAGATACACTGTTTATAGTTCCTGAGATATTTCCCGTCAAAGTCAAAAAAGAGATTTTTAAACAGAGATAGTCATTAAAAGAACTCAGCACATTTTTTTTTACTTTTGCAACCATGAATCTCAACCGATTTGAATAAATCCTTTTTTCAATGAAATATTGATAAATTCTTGAAAGATTGGTGACCGTTTTGTTAAGATATTCTGCTTAGTTCCTGACATGTTCGCCCTCAAAGTCAAAACAGATTTCGGCAAAGAACAAGAGCGATTCCGTTGCACTTCACTTTGAAAGTAACCTGAAAACCCTGTTTAGGGTTTCAAAGTAGCCTAAAAACCCTAATCAGGGTTTGAAAGTAACCTGAAAACCCTGTTTAAGGTTTCTAAGCAGTCTAAAAACCCTAATCAGGGTTTGAAAGTAACCTGAAAACCCTGTTTAGGGTTTCAAAGTAGCTTAAAAACCCTAATCATGGTTTAAAAGTAACCTGAAAACCCTGTTTAGGGTTTAAAAGTAGCCTAAAAACCCTAATCATGGTTTAAAAGTAACCTGAAAACCCTGTTTAGGGTTTAAAAGTAGCCTAAAAACCCTAATCATGGTTTAAAAGTAACCTGAAAACCCTGTTTAGGGTTTCTAAGCAGTCTAAAAACCCTAATCAGGGTTTGAAAGTAACCTGAAAACCCTAATCAGGGTTTCTAAGCAGTCTAAAAACCCTATTTATGATTTCCGACCCTTACAAAACCCTGTTTTGGGTTGTATGGCAGCCGAAAACCCAATTTTGTGCTGCAGAATGTATTGTCTGGGCTAAAATTTTGTTTACTTTGGAATCCAAAAGTGGGTTTTCAGGTCCCCCCCCAAAAATCCGCTGGGGGGGGACTTTTGCCGAAAAATCGGGCTTGGGGGGGCCGGCACCCCCCTTTACCCCCCCCCCCCCAACGACATGTATGTTTCAAAGTAGCGTAAAAACCCTGTTTAGGGTTTCAAAGTAGCCTAAAAACCCTGTTTAGGGTTTCAAAGTAGCCTAAAAACCCTAATCAGGGTTTGAAAGTAACCTGAAAACCCTAATCAGGCTTTGAAAGTAACCTGAAAACCCTAATCAGGCTTTGAAAGTAACCTAAAAACCCTGTTTAGGGTTTTAAAGTAGCCTAAAAACCCTAATCAGGGTTTGAAAGTAACCTGAAAACCCTAATCAGGGTTTAAAAGTAACCTGAAAACCCTAATCAGGGTTTTAGAGTAACCTGAAAACCCTAATCAGGGTTTCAAAGCAGCCTAAAAACCCTAACCAGAGTTTAAAAGTAACCTGAAAACCCTAATCAGGGTTTAAAAGTAACCTAAAAACCCTAATCAGGGTTTGAAAGTAACCTGAAAACCCTAATCAGGGTTTCAAAGTAGCCTAAAAACTAGGGTTCCGACGATATATCGATATCGATATCGAAAAGTCGATATATCGACCCTTTTTCCAATATCGATATCGATATCGATATCGCGATATTTCGCATCGATATTTTCGATATTTTTTGTGCGGAAAAGTGGGGAAAAAACAAAACTAACACCAAGTTTATTTCTCTGGAACAGTAAAAAACAGGTTTTTATGGACAACTTAGAAATCGATGGTATAGTCAAAACCTAACAGTGGCATGATAGCTCTCAGAAACATCAGTTTCTTGGCATTCTCAGCTTTCATACGGCAACGCTTAGGTTCTTAAAGGTCTGCAGCAACACCAAAGAGCTGCTCCCTCTGTACACTTGAAGCATGAGGGCAGAAGCAGACATGGACTAGCATTTGGGCTGAGAGGTGGTAAATTTTCAAATTCTCAGGAGGTAGAGCCGGGCTGACGGGTGGTTGAAAGGATGGTAAGCAAGCGATTTTTTACTATAGTGAAGGTTTTTGGCTTATTTGTCATTAAAATACGTTGAAATACGCTATTCTGTCTGAGCTCATTTATGCCTAATGAGGGTGGGGCATCGGCCTGAGGGGTCAACCTTTTCATTGAAGGGCTTCAGAAGAACCACTACCTTTCTGCTATTCTCTAATTAATAGATATCAGATCGCCGATTGCATCAGTGCTTGACTGATAAGCAGCGAGGGCAGCTTGCTCCCTAAAATTTTCAGATTTTCTTGCATAACCATAAATATCGATATCGATATCGATATCGATCGATATTAAGCTGAAAATATCGATATCGATATCGATATCGAATATCGTCGAATTTTGATATCGTCGGAACACTACTAAAAACCCTAATCAGAGTTTAAAAGTAACCTGAAAACCCTAATCAGGGTTTCAAAGCAGCCTAAAAACCCTAATCAGAGTTTAAAAGTAACCTGAAAACCCTAATCAGGGTTTAAAAGTAACCTAAAAACCCTAATCAGGGTTTCTAAGCAGTCTAAAAACCCTATTTAGGATTTCTAAGCCTTACAAAACCCTGTTTTGGATTGTAGGGTAGGCGAAAACCCAATTTTGTGCCGCAGAATGTATTGTCCGGG